>JANVCF010254367.1:0-15271 GCA_025388745.1 Hydrozoanthus gracilis
TACCATGACTTTACCGTTGTGTCTCTAAAACGAAGGCAATTATTTATATGATCGGGATTGTAACATCTATGATTAACTTTTTTTTACAGCAAACTAGTGAGTTTCTTGCTCAAACATTGGGCCATCAGCCGTGCAAAATTTGCCTTGACCATATGAATTGGACTAGAAAAGCGGGATTAATCTCCTGGCTTTCAATCCATGTGACATCACACATATCTAATGAGCTTAAAAAGTGCTCGCAGCTTTTGCGCTAAATTAGGTATTTTGTCTTCATAAATGCTCCGAAAAATTAATTTTATAACCAGCGTGTTCCAGCGAAAATTATTAGAGTCAAACTTAAGTTTTAGATATTTTAAATTACTGTAATTTTAAGATTTCTTTCAGGAGCACTTTAACCTAGCTAGAACTAGTTTTTGCCAGTTTCTGCTACTTCTCCCCTTATCTTAGAGCTAATTATTGCAAGTTTCTAGGAAACAGCCCACCTACTTCTCTCCTTGACCTATAGAAATAGTTCTTGCTAGTTTCCAGGAAACAGCTTATACCTACTTCTCCCTCTAAACTAGAAATGAATCTTGCCAGTTTTTATGAAACAACCTATTTACTCCTCTCTTTGACCTAGAACTAATTATTTCCAGGTTTTAGGAAACAGCTACTTACTTATCCCCTTGACCATGAACTAATTTTCGCCTCAATTTTGGCTTTGTTCCTAGCCCAAGGGAGGGAAACAAGTTCGTGACCGAGTGAGAGCAAGTTTCGGTTATCTCAGTTTTATTACTAGAATATTGGTTTAACAAACTCAACCCATTTCATGGACTGTGAGGATGGCATTGAGCGACACCAGTAGTTACAGAATTTGAAGAACATAAGTTAACCTGTTTTTGCGAAATCTCCTTTTTGGTAATCCTTCTTCAAATCATTTGAATTTTTTATTCTTATGCCAGTTTTTAACTTTCAAACAGAATGATTCTTTAACGTCAGCTGGATTTTAATGAAACCTAGTTACTGCAAATTTCTTCGTTGTACGCACCAGTCCTCAAGTAAACAGCACTGCACACGGCCAACAATATGTTACGTCACGAGAACCAATTGCAAGTCATGAATAAATGATATGCGTACAAAGCTTTTGTTTCTTTCTACATTAAACGAAATCTTTTTCGTTTTCTTAAATCTTTTCACAGGAAACTGATAAATACCCATTTTGGTTCCAAAAGAGTCCAAGTTGTTTGCCGGAAGATAAAAATGTCATTGCAGTTATCGATTTCCGCCCGTACTGTACTTGATTGTAATTTTCGATTGGCGTGTAATCTGCGGCTAGGATTGAAATGGAGTGATTACTCCAGAAAAGCACTCTCGTCGCTTTGGGTATGTACCTATCATTTTGACAGTTCTTTCTGAAGTTTTAGACTGTTGACCTTTTGGGTCTAGATTGGTAACAATGATTACGGTTTATCCTCAGTGGGAGGTCGATCGGCGTTGATAAAAGACGGGCTTCCGGTGTATTACAGAATGATAATTACATATAGAAGATACTGCGTGCTAATCTTCTAACAAAGTAAAAGTGCATGATATTTTTTATGACAGCGAAAAATTTATGATTTTGAAACATAAAAACTTAGCGTCTTTGGTAGCAGGCAAAGAGTTCCTTTTTCTAGTTAGTCAATATTTGTGTAAACATGAGTGAAGAAAAGATTTACATCGATTACCTGTTGTTTTTTGATCTGGACCAACAGATTTAGGTTTGGAAAATAACCCAAACCATTGTAGCATTTTACAACAAATTGTTGATTCTTCTCAATTTTTGTTAAGGAGTGTCTTGTTATTGAAAAAACAGTTGTTGAATTTGTAACGAATTTATTCTCCAACGCTCTCTAAATTTACTGGTGCCGTATTTAGTTTCATTTGACTTAGTAAATATTTTATCAAATATGAAGTTTTAAATTTTGTATCGGTCATTTTTCTTTAAATTCATTTTATAACTATTTTAGAATATAAGCGTAATGATTTGTCCGTTTTCTTTTAATAAATGATTTTGAAACTGACTTGTTTTCATTCATTTCATAACTTTTTAGTAGTAAAGGACGATTTTCCAGTTAAGAAAGCCAAACAATTAGCGGCTTCATGAATTGAAATATTCGAGAGATCTGAAAAATATATCAACTAGCAAAATATTGACGTATATAGCGCCATAGCTGTAAGGTATTGCCCGAAGAGGCATCCGATACTGGCTACATATTCTTTTCTGATTTTGCAATCTCATTGTTTGCTTCTGTTTTTCAGAAAGGAAGCTAGTGAGTTAGAAAAAGCAGTGCTTTAGGAAGCAGTTATAAACCCTGAGCTATATTGTACGCAAAAAAACCCCGCCACACTTGCTTAGAAAAAAAAACTTTGAAACGACTTAAAATGGTTTGAACTTTTAAAAGATGAAGGGTTTTTATTGGTATTGATAAGCGCTTTAGCTGTCAAAAATATTGAGGTTATCAGTTTTACAGCTGTAATGATTTTGTATGCAAGAAACGGAAGCGTATTCGTTTGTGTGTTTTTTATATGAAGTTAGAATTGCAAGAACACTTTGCAAAACAGGGAAAGAACTTAATTAGAGAAGCCAATGTTATCTTCAGTGTAGACTGTACCTACACACCTTCCTTTGCTTTCAGAAGTTCGACATCACTGCTTTTTCGATAGCTTCTTGTCAGTGGTTACTTGATAGCAGTGAGTAGAATTGCTAAGACAACACAGAAAAGAAGGTTTTCAATTCAATCTTTCAATTTGCATCAAGAGCTTCATTGAATTTTGATTTAAGTAGACGGGAAAAATAAGAATTCCCTGTTAGGCGAGCCCTTTTTTCAAGAACACTGTTTTTATTTTTGAGAGTGGAAATCTGAGCCTTAGTCAAAGGCTAGGGTATAACGAAACCCGACTTCACATTGACTGACGACTGGGGCTTTGGTCAGTACTAATGGCTGGGAACTAATGAAGTGACCATACGTCTTCTAGTCTGTGAGAATAACTTTTGAATATCTACTGAAATTATAGAAAACAAATGAATTTCTCAAAACATTCAATGAACATTTGAACAATTCTTAAGTTTTTCTTTGGATTCAATCATTTCGAGAATCTGGCAGGAAAGAGTTGATTCTTTAATCTAAGGTAACACTCACTTTTTATAAGAACAAACTATATTGATACGAACACCCAGGCTGAGAACAAGCTAAAAAGAACTTCGAGACTGAAATTTGGATAAGACAATTATAAGACTCAGTTTTTTTAATCCTTGTGGTACACAGATTGAGATGTGAATACAAACCTTACGCGTGCACTTTCCATGAAGTATTTTCTATTTGTTGCGTACTGCGAGAAGAAATACAACTTAGCGCCTTCAATTGTTTCGGGCACTACTCTGCTGTTTGGAAAAGTAAGGAAATAAGAACAATTTAGAAACTTTTTGAGGCTGAAAATCGCCTTAAAGATTAATAACAACCCATGCAGCCTCGGTTGAAAGTTGCTGGTCAGTCTTACAAAAAGCGTGTACTATTAATAACAGCTTAAGATTTATTCGAGTAGCTGCTGAAAACTGAAAAATTGTTCCTACATTTTCTACTTATGCTGTTGAAATGCCAGGTTTTCTTTTAGAGGCTCTTGAGGCGGTTGAAACGCTTTCTACTTAAAAATATTTTCTTTTGTGAAATGCCATACCTTAACGAATGACCTCCGAGGGGGGTAATAGTAGGTATCTTTGATACGATCAAGACTGACAGCAACTGTTAACAAGTTCCTTTCGGTGCAAATTACTATATTAAACTACATTTTTTATAAATGCAACGAGGCTCAGATTGAACAAAAATTAAGACAAGTTAAAAACAAGCTGAGGCGCGGGCATCATAGCTATTTGTCTTTTACTTAAATGAGATTCGATATTTTAACTAACAATACGGATCTGGCAGTTGTACTCTTCTAACCTTTGTTATCATTGCCATTACCTCGTGTTGTACGCTGTGCACGTAAGGAATACGTTTTTTTTAGAATAAATAAAGCTCTTGCTGTAAAGAATGTTTGTTCCAAACGTTTTCCTTTTTTTTGTTATTATAGTTTGTACATAGTTTTGTTCAAGCTCTGCAAAACTTACACCTGGTAGGTAAGCAAGACACTTACCCAATCCCCTGCTTCCATTTCAGCCGTGGAACATCTTAAGTAACAACTTTCAGTGTAGTGCCAGAAAGTCTTCGCCGCGCGCTTTTTCTGACAATAATTAGCCTTGAATTTTGTTATAATTAAAGTAATAAACAAAAACGTTTATCAATGGACAGCATAGTATCCTACGATAGTTATTTTCTTAGCTTTTGGTTGGAGTTGATATGAGCTTCAATGCTAAGAACTTACTTATTGGAGAAAAGTTTTGAAGACTTTTTTTAACCATACCTTCAAGTTTTGTATTTGAGGAGATTAGTTTCCCCCTTAGAAAGTGACTCTTTTAACAAGCGTGACTGGAAACACGTCGCTTGTTTTTTTCCATGCCATGCCAGTTCAGGGTCGTCGCCGTTACTCTGAAATAATCTTTGGTTTTAAAAACTGCTCTGCAAGTCTTTTCCGTCCTTACCTTTATTGTTTAACCAGAAGAGTTTTCCGCCTTAAAAAGTGATTCTTTTACAAGCGTGCGAGATTGGGAACTCATTTAAGCAGCGTGGTCGCTCGTTTCAGTTCGCCATGCCAGACAGCCGTTCAAGGTGTCGCCTGGTAGGCTTTATCACCGTTACTCTGAAATCTTTTTTGGCTTCGAAAACCGCTCTGCAAGTCATTTAATCTTACCATTAAGTTTTGTATTTAACGAGAAGAGTTTTTTTTTGCCTTAAAAAGTGATTTTTTTAAAAAGCGTGACTGGAAACACATCTCAACTGCGTGGTCGTCGTTTGTTTTTATCCATCCAAGCTCAAGGTGTTAAGGTCACTCGGAAATCTTTGTTGTTTTTGATGTAATTAAAAGAAAGTGTTTTCCAACCTTCGAAATTGTAATTACTTTTGCACCTGATGTTTTCTTTGGAAGTTCTTTTGTATTTCTGTTTTCGAATAGGCAGCTAATAAAACTGCCTATGACAGGTGGAAAGAAAAAGTTACTGCAAGACAAGCAGCGCGTTCCAGCCCATCAAACCTGTTTCCTTTTATGTTCTTGTTTCTTCTCCTTATATACTCTTACAAAACGTCTTTGACCAACATTTTTGAGTCAGTTTTGTTGAGTTTAAACACAGTTATTAAAACCAGTCGGGAGAGAAATGCTCCATAGAATTAAGGAATCAGTACAAGTTACGAACTCTTGCTACGCAATATTGTACAAGTTGAAGGATAAATTAGCTCTGTTTCAGGTTTATTTATTTGTTTACAGATGTGTTTAAAGTACTAGTGGATGTCAAAATATTTACATTTTTACAGTTGCATTTAAGAAATACGTTTTTTTCATTCTTGGTTACTGCAATTTGAGTTGACCATATTTAGTTGTCCATTTGCTTACAAAATTTTCTAGATTACAATGGGTTACGGAAGATTTTTCCTGTAATTGTTTTATCTCGAGCTGCAACTTAACCAACTTTAAGCTAGTTGGAAGGTTAATATGAGTGAAATTCTAGGTTTCCAAATAATTCTTTAGCTTGAAAATAACAACAAACGAAATATTTAGGTCTTCTGTCACGTGTCATGCGTAAGTTGTTAATTCAATATGCGAAGTTATCAACTTAAAATAGTCTGAGCTGGAAGATTGGAACCCGTTAAAAGAAGCAGGCTAGGTGAAGAAACAATGATTTTTTTCTTTCATGGTTTGAAGAATAATGATAACTCGTGGTTAAGATATTTTTTTAGCTTTTAATGGTATAGGGGAGGTTGGGTTCCAAAGTTCCTTTATCGGTACGTTTTTACAGAAAAAATTGAGGTAAATTTGGCAAGCATTTAAGCAGCAACTCTCAGTATCAAAAGTATTTAACTTTTAAAACTATTAGTATCTATGCGGACATCCCAGAGGGATACGCTAGTTACTGTTCCTGTTGTGAATCTCTAAGCCATAATATCTTTCATGTATTATGGATGGGTTATTCGAAACAAAAATAATAATATCTCCAATGTTTGAATAGAGGCTCTGGTTCCTTTTGAACGTGTTTGAACAGTGGTAAACATCTTCACAGACGTCGTCTGGTTTGACTGAATGTTATGGCTAATTTATTACCGCAAAGTCGTCGACCGCTCACCACCTTGTCACGGAAATGTAAGACATGGCGTTGTTCAAAGGGTTTGATAATAAGTTTCCTCAGGGATTGTTTTGTAAGAACTCAGTTACACAGCGAATTAGTAATCTTAGTGTCTCCATTGGTATTTCAACAGCAACGTGTGCCTCTTGTCTTCTATCGCGAATATAATTTTGTTGGCGGCGAAAGTATTTCAAGTCCAACTCATCCCCGATGTCACGTAACTGGTGTGCTGTTTCTTTACACCGAGCTTGAGTTGTCGGATCTAACGTTTTCGGATCGCGCGTCCTTGTTTCCATTTGAACTTGGCTTTCATTCGAAGCACTACCTCCGTCCATTCAAGGTTTCTCACTGCCTTTTGCAAATATACAGCAACTGTAAGAACAGAGACAAAAGATTTATTTTTATAGGAAACCCTCGCTACTCTAAGAAATATAACAAGGCAGTATACCTTTCTGAGTTGAAGAGGTTGTCTGCTTTGTATATTTTACTAACAGCTTCTCAAACTCATCTGAAAACATGTGATCATCTTGTCAATCACCTTATTATCAGGATGTGGTCTTTCAGTGTGTACTATGTTATTGCAAACGAAGAAGCTGAATCAAACACCTTGACCATAAACATAGAAAAAGCGCGTTTCTATGACAAGGTTGGTCTCCACTGAGCGGAAAATCTCTGAACTATATGTTATCACCAGGGGGCATAAATGGCCCGCCCTAATTAGAGACATCTGATATCTTATCTTGGTACAAGTAATCAAAAGATTAGGATCTACTGAAAGATAGAAGGTGCTTTATATTTGGAAATACTGGGTGTTAAGAAGTAGTCGGCGAGGGCAGTAATCAACAGAATAGGCTGCAAACTTTTTCACAACGCGTGTTATAATATAAGCTTGTAAAGTAAGGAATAAGACACTCTAGAAATCAAAGTATAAAGACTCTTGTACAGCTAGAAACTTTAACCTGGGCAAACAATTTGAGAGATTATGCAAGTGAACTTTTTGTGGTGCAATCAAAAAATCTATCAAGTATCAAACACTAAGTGGAAAATTTTTACGAGCTGCATTGGTAACCTGTCAGGAACAATCAGTTAATGATCGAGATCTGAGAAATATAAAACCATACCTCAATTAGCTTGTAGTCCTTTATGGTGACTGTCAGTTATTTGAAGGACTGAATCTTTTAGTTAAAAAAGAAGTTTTATCTTGAAAGGAGTTTTCCGAGACAGGGATGTACGATTGAGCTGTAGGGTTTGACGTTCACGACGCTTCTCTGACAATTTTACCCAACACTCGCACTTTATGAGATTAGCCTGTTCAACAAAAGCGTGGTTCGAACAACAACTTTTAAATAACTTATGAGGTAAACTAGTCTGAAGTCACGTGATGAAATTTCTGTTTAGTTGTATACTGTAAATGGTTACAAAGTTTAATTACTGCAACCCTTTGAAGATACCTAAACTTCATTTATGCCAAATTCTTTTGACTGTTTATCAGTGTTATTTGGTTAGTTATTATCTCTGTTTGCAAATGAATGCGTGACAAAGCCACACGCAAGCCCGTGTTTGTAAACAATATAGCGTGTCTCAGGCTTAATCCACTTTTAGTAGCTACTGTTTGATAATTTTTAAATCAAGTAATCTATGCAATAATGCGTTAAAACAATCGATAAGGTTTTTCTTAGAAGCTAGTAAGAAAACAAAACATCTTTAACTTTTAGCTTAGGCCTTAACTCAATTGTAACTGTAAATTCAGACAAGTTAGATTGCCTTGGGAAGCTAAAGCGGTGTTATTACCGATTTTAAACTACTGGTAAAGATGCTGTTTTTCTTTTCTTGTATTAAGTTGTTAATCCTGAAAAGATGTTTATATTATTCTGCAAGTATCAAAGGTTGAAGATTGAGCTGTTAAGAAATTTCTTTTAACCCAGATCACACGTAAATCGTGACTACTGAACGTAACTGGTAGTTAACACATTTTTAAAGTTGTCGTGCGAGTATCTTTTACTCTTCATTTATCAACAAACTCTTTCTCTTTGCTTTATGCAAAGTGCAATCTGATTTTTATTACAAAGGCTTCGATTTTTTTCGTAGTAAAGAATAAGATAAAAAGTCTTCAATATACTGACACGGCCCGCAAGTTTATCGAGATAATTTTGATGATTAATCTTAATAGTTTTTCTTTTAAAAGGATTTACTGAGGTAACTTGCCTCAGAATAAAAGAAAATTTTAGCTTATTTGTCAGGTTTTTGAGTATTCGGACTGAAAAACAATAAAATATCAAAATGGGAAATTATATTTATTGTGGGTAATTGCTAGACTAGCAAAAGGAATAGCAAACCTTAACCGGCTTGGTTTTCAAATCTATAATGAAATAATTAGAACTGGCCGAAACTGAGAGAGGTCTGTTTATCGTGAAGAAAGAAGTAAAAAAGAAGACTTGTTTAGTTTTTGAGGAAGCAAAAATTGTTATCCTTTTTTTTAACTTCCGCGCGCTTTTTATTAATGAACGAATTTAGCTTTAAAACAGTTCAACAGTTTTGTCAATTTCTTTTAATTTAATGGTTGCGTGTTTTAAAGATTTTATCCATGGTAATTGGCCCAAGTTGCATGCAACATCAGTCAACGAAACAAAGGATTTGATTTTGTCAGTGGAATATCTTCTGGGTAACTACATTTTTATGTGCTCTCTCTAGAAACCCGACGAGAGATGTGAGTAGACTAAATCAGACTGTGTCCAAAATAAAATTGAATTGTAGATCAGCACTTTATAAGCACGTTTCCCATCACAAATGTTCGTGTTATAAATTCCAATAATCGCACATGACTAGTAGTACCCGCGAGGTACCTGTTAGCTGTTGCTAAGCAACCTCGTACAGTAACGTAAATCTTTTGCTCTGATAATACGTGAATGATGTGTTTGAGTGTATAATCACTTAAGCTCGAAACAGGGTCAAATTTAGAAGTATGATGCAATAGCAAGTTAAACACGCATCCTTAGCTCACGTCTGTTATATCACGATTTTTCCTGCGCATAGGGCGTTACACAGTGATTTTTATTTCCTCTAAAAACGGTAATGAAACTGACTGTGTTCTCTACTTATGCTGTACCTAATGTGATATCTGATATATAGTTACACGTTATGTTGTTCAAACTTATGTTTCTCGCTGTTGCAAATTGCAGTTATTAATTTTCGCGGCGATTATAATATACAATCGAAGTATAACTGGGCCCAAAGTTTATGTTGTTTCAAGACTTCGAATTTTTCAAGTTTATTTTTTGACAATATCGATACAAAGGCACCCGCAAGTAGCAGCACTAATAGAAGCGGGTTTTGTGTTTGAGTAAAAGGGTCTAACAGAAATACAAATCTATAAACAGAATCGTATTAACAGTATATACTAAAAGAGATTAAAACATTTGCATGGGGTATTTGATGAGCTACAAGCATATATTACGTGAGCGGTGGATTCATATAAAAACTGAAAATTATTGGTTGATTTTATTTGAGTTTAGAAAAAATGTAAGAGCGCTATATAATGTGCAAGTCTCAGAGCTTTTTTTGGTAAAGGTAATGCTTTTGACAAGTTTGTTCTATTTGCTGGGTGGCACGAATTTAGACCATAAGGCTAAAACTAAACTGCGAGTTACCCTATACTATTGTTTAAGAATCAGTTAGATTCTTTTTGTTCTAAGATGTAAACATTTCTTACATTCTGTCTAGCTTGAAAGCAGTAAGAAATCGATTGATTTTTCGAGTCAGTTCTTTCACGCCTTCGAAGACTGTGTTACTTCTAGTTCTTTCTTAAATCCTTAGAAATTTTGGGATAAAGTCGAGAATGAGTTGCGGCCATCAGTCGGTATAAAAAATCCAACTGTTCAAGGCAAATTACTTTTTTCAATACGTTCCGTATACCAACGCACGTGAATTGATTATTTCACTACCTGGTATTGCGCAGTTAAGCCCTGGAAATATATTTTTGCTGTAAACTTGACTTGCGCGCACTCCCAAGAAACGCCCAACAGAAGAGACGAAGCAATCATGTTGGTACCCTAAATAGATTCTATCTTCAAGGGCGCTAGTACGACCGCTTTGACGTCACTTGCAAGTCAAGAATATGCATAAGTTTTTCGACAACTTAACTATAAGATCATTCGATTTCTTTCTCGTGTACGTTAATGTGAGTATAAACATGCCCTTAGTCCTTGGGATTTCTTACCATCGATGTTCTTTTTTGGAAATAAAGAGTTTAGAAAAAATGTAAGAGCGCTACAATGTGCAAGTCTCAGAGCTTTCTTTGGTAAAGGTAATATTTTGCATAAGTTTGTTCTATTTGCTTTGTGGCACGAATTTAGAGCACAAGGCTGAAACTGAACTGCAATTTGCCTTACCAATGTTTAAGAATCAGTTAGATTTTTCCCCTAAGATGTAAACATCTCTTATATTCTGCCTAGCTTGAACGCAGTAAGTAATCGATTGATTTTTGGAGTCATTTCTTCAACGCCTTCGAAAACTGTTTTATTCTTTCTCGTGTACGTTAATCTGAGTATAAACATGCCCATAGTTCTTGGGATTTCTTACCATTGACGTTTTTTATGGAATTTTTTTAAAGAGTGCAATTAAGCAGTAACGTTATTTCGTTTAAGACATATTCCGACTGATGTAGGTTTTATTCAAACCTTTTTAAGGCCATTTCCGCACGCAAATAGCGGTTAATTCAAAATCATTGTTTACTCAACCGCTCATTTTCATCGCTGAAAAGTGTTCATCAAAAAACGTTATTTAAAGTAGATAACCTGCTTGAAAATGCTGACTTTCTGTTTTACTTTTAAGGGAAAAAAAAGTTAAAAAACGGAACGTTATGTATATAAGCGCTGAACTCGCTAGACATTTTTTTACTCTTTTTGGCCATAGTTTTACGAAATATGTGTCGATGAGGAACATTTTTTGCTATTTTCTAGGTTTTTTGTGGACGAGAATTGTTTAATGCACTTTCAGGGTGAAAACGCCTTGTCCAGTTTTATATGGTATGTAAAGTCGGGCCACTTCAAACTTGGGAAATGAGAAATCGAAAAAAAAACACACAAAGGCAAACCTAAAAGCCTACTCGTGTAACCAGAAAGCGAAAATTCTTAATTTTACCTTTCACTTCCTGTCGCCAAATTATCTTGAAACACGAACTTAAAACTGGAAAAAAGTACAGTTCGTATATTTCTTCTATTCCTTAATTTTCTTCTGTTCCATAGAATCAAAAACTCTCCTGCATTATGAAGTGCTATTTATATGTTGGCTCCAATCAACCGATTGTTTGGTAGATGACGTGTACTAAGTTAAAACCTTTTCGGATCATCGCAATTGCAAACAGAAAACTTCTCGTTATATGCGACGAATTATATGATTGTTTAAGGAAAAACTCTCACTTTAATACATAGAATTTAAACCTTTTTATCAATGCTTACTTAAAAATTATGAGTTTCCAACAACAGAATTGCCTGTTGCACAATATATTTGTCTATCCTTTTGTAAATATTATCTGTCATGGGGCGCAACTTACAAAACTTTTCCCTGCTAATGCTTTAGCGCGCAGCTGGAATCAGTTGAGAATGTTTACAACATGCATAAATAGAACGGTTAAGACTTCAAAGACCTTCGCCGAATCTTTTTAATGAACAGGTATTTACATAAGCTTGAGAGTTGCGTTTGTAATTTTTATTTTCGTTTTTTCGTCTTGCTTCTGTTACTTGAGCTACGAGTATGATCGTGCTCTTTTGATCTTGTTACGATCATGTGTTGATCGTGTGATCAGTGAATAACCATCTGTTACACTAGAGACGCCTTATAGACGGCTTATATTATTTGCCAACATTTCACTCAATATATTGAGATGTTGGGGTGGTAGATATGAATGTCGATTTTTTTAGGGGTTGAAAAAGTTAGTCTGTCATTTTTAGGTCATGTTTAAGGAAAACGAAGGTTCTTAGGAAAACGTCCTATTACGCGTGCGTCTTTTGTACACTCTACTATTTTTTGCTCATCACGTTCGGCGCAACTTTAGGCGACTTTTAGTTAAAAATGTCAACTTTTTAATTGGTATTTTTAAGGTAATTTTCAGACCGAATTCGAGAGGTATTTTTTCGGGTAGAAAGTTTCATGCCTTGGTATTTTTTAGGGTATTTTTGGGATTTTTCCCATGGTCATCCCTACCCTCTTCACTCCGGATTACCTGCTCCCCCCATCCCCCAATGTCAACACCGCAGTGTCTTCTGCATAAGGCCATTTACGACAATACTTGTTTTATAGGCAAACTCAAGAATTTTACCAATACATAGTCTCGACAGTAGACTTGATTGTCAAAGGCAAGTTCGCAAAGCTTTTTAATGTGTAAAGCAAAAAAAACAAAAAACAATTATTGCTACACCATACATTTTAAGTCTTACGCGCGAGGTCAAATAATTGCAAGGGATGTTGATTATTTGATATGTTAACTTTTTGATAAGATGTGGACAAATAAACTTTTTTCTGTATAGTTTTGGTAATTTAAAGTAAAGAGTAAATGTGTTGCTTGTGCAATACGTAAACTTCAGTAGTTAACGTCATTTTGCAATACAAAATAATAGATTGAGGCAGGGAAAAGGTCATGAAAGATAGGTAATTTACTACTATAAACCTAATCCTAACAATGAATTAATTAGAATAACATAAAACGTAATCCCGAAAAAAAGTTGAAATCACTTGAAGAAAATTCTAGTCTGGATGTTTTATTCTGCATTATAAACTATGTAAGTTATGTGTGTAACAAACGGATTCAAAGCAAAAAAATGATAGCATCAGTTTCGCGTATTGTATTTCTTGTATTACGCACAATTGATGTCCATCTGTCGTATTTATAAGCTTATTATTGTGGTTAGGATCGGCTGGACAGAAGTATTGAACACAGAATTACCGCTGAGCACCTAAACACGGAGAAAATTCGAATGATGGTCTCAGGCCAATTAATGTTTAAAACAAGCTAAAGAAGGAATAGCGGCTGAAACTACCAACTCATGCACATTGCGTTAATTAAACAAGATCATTTATATATTTAATTTATTCAAGCTAGTATATGACAATGACCTTGAAATGGAGGTCGGGGTTGAGTGACGAGAATAATCTATTAAGCGTGGGAGGTTTGCTTTCAGCCCTTGAATCAGAAAACTAACAACACTGGAAACATTAAGAAATTACAATGGTATGGAAAGGGGAAAATACCTTGCAAAAATTGTGTAATAACCTTGTAAAACGACGTCTACAGGATTTTGCAAATACTGCATGTAAATAACCTGTAAATTTAGTTTAGAAAGTGTATAAAAAACCTGTAAATTTTGGTTTACAGATTTTAAACTAGTTTTTCCATGAAATCTTCAAAAAATGAAGTTTTGTTTTTGCCAGTGAAATCCTGAGCATTTCAACGAAGCAGGGCTTTAAAATTCACGAAAATATTGCCCAAAAAAGCTAAATACTCCAAACATGAACGGAAACCAACAATTCTTCTAAAGTGTTTGTAATTCAGCAGTCCAAAACTTTTCCTTGGCTATTGGAAACAAAACTTTGAGAGTGTTTCATGAAGCTTAGATTGCAGACAAATACTACACTTTTGTGAAAAAAATGCAGTGAAAAGACAACACAACTCGAGCTAAGAAACAAGGTAAAAAATAAAACGTGATATGAAAAAATATCCTTGCGATGTGGTTGCAATGCAGTGATCTTGGAGGACAATATTATGTAACTTAACTACGGTGATTATGGAAGGTTGGGAATCTTGAACTGGGCTAATCGGACAGCATTCTCTGAATTACCATCAGAAAACTAGGTTGATTTAACTCCAAACATCATGTTCTACTTATTTTGTTGACTCTCAAAAGCAAATAACGGAGTTTGTTAAAGCTGTACATATTGATAGTGATTTGAAATTTCAATGTGTTTTTATCTCATCTATTTAGTTTCCAACTAGCTCTGCTGTTTCTGGTCCTTCTATCGCGTTCACTACTCTAACACTTGACCTTCGCTTCTTTCACAAACTGAATTTAGAAAGAGCTTCGGCTTAAGAATTAATATTGTACCTGTTCTGAAGTTTTACAACAATTCCTTCGTGTAAGTTCTTTCGGATCTTTCTTTCTGAACTTACTCAAGCAGAACCTGCTGACCTCAATGGAGCATGCGCTCTAGAATTAACAAATTATTAATACTTTATTTAATTTATTATTATTAAGTTTTGATCCTCAGATCAACGACAGCTGTTTGGCCTAATTCATGATAGTTTCATCTTACAAAGGATAAAGTTGAAATGGAAAACCCGGGATGATGTTTCAACTAAAAGGTGTTATTTTTATCTCTTATGGACTTGTTAAAGGCTGAGCAAATAAAATTAGCATCAAAACGTGACCACTAACCGTAGGATCATTTTTTGGAGAAAGTAAAATACAAAAAACGAAGTCGGCGCTACGATGTGTGCCGCCACTTTCTTGTTTCTGTTTAACTCGATGACAATTTGTAATTGAAGTTCTGGAACCTAAAAGATGTTAGTTCACGGGTTTACCAACTGAAGTATATTCGTTTTGGAAACTTTCTAGAGTAAAGTTTGAATATTAACAATTGTTTTATATCTTATGTTTTAGATTTTAAAATTATAGGACCTAGTAGTTGCTTTTTAAGACAAAAAATTTTACTGTATTACAAGAATTTTTACCTTTCTTTATCAATGCTTACTTAAAATTTTAAACGTTTCCAACACAGGTTTGCCTTTTTGCTAGTATTTATCCTAACTTTTTGGAGGTTTTCTGTCATGACGCTAATGCTTTATCGCACAGCTGGAACTAATTGAGTCAAGGTTTACCATATGCAAATTTAAAAGTGTGACGGCTTCGAGGCATTTCGATATAATTTCGAAGAAACACGTTTCAGTTCTAAATGAACAGGTGTTTATGAGAGTTAAACTGTAGTGTTTGCAAGTTTTGTTGCTACTAAGATGCTGTTGTCACTGAAAGGACGGACCAGTTGATCTTTCAATGG
>JANVCF010254811.1:0-13104 GCA_025388745.1 Hydrozoanthus gracilis
GTGAAACATACAAGTATGAGACAACACTTGACGGTGCATGAACATGCACTTCTTTGTCTGCGAATTATGTCGTGCTTGGCTCGGCAAAAGCAGAAATTAATGACAACGCATTTCCTATAAACTGAATACTCATACACTTTATAAATTTCTGAGTTTCTTTGGGTTCATTTGGCAATTTTTTCGCTTGGCATTTCAACCATGAATGATGTATGCATTTGTGTGTAAAACACCGACACAAACAATGACATATCACGTGACCTGTCTCGGTTCAGTAACTCTGCCTTACAGATACCAACAGTATTTTAAGACTCTTGTCAGCCCTACAGCCCGGCACGAGTAATAAATATCATTAACTGTTGTTGTTCAAATCCAAGAACTAGCAATAGAAAGATTTCAAAACATTGCAGTGAATCCAACTCTAACTTTAAAAGTGAGCCATGGGTACTAGATATAAGTAGTTTTTCTAACCCTTAATCTTTCTCCTAACCTTGACATCAATTCTAACCCAAGGGAGGGGTAGGTGCAGGAAATTTCTATGAACTAAGGATAAATATTAACATAAGTCTTACCATACTTTTAGTATTTACTTCTTCTTGTTTCACAATTTATTTCAAGTATTTAAATTATATTCAAATTAACCAAAATGAAATTTGATAAACATTACCAGCTGGTTGATTTTGTTCTTGTATATATCCCTTTCCCTTCTAACCCAAGGGAGGGGTAGGTGCAGGAAATTTCTATGAACTAAGGATAAATATTAACATAAGTCTTACCATACTTTTAGTATTTACTTCTTCTTGTTTCACAATTTATTTCAAGTATTTAAACTATACTCAAATTAACCAAAATGAAATTCGATAAACATTACCAGCTGGTTGATTTTGTTCTTGTATATATCCCTTTCCCTCTGGCACGTGTTCAAATCTTTCATCAGGATCTGCAGGGCTTCTCTCTTGCTTTCTAACTTCTTTTTACAAATGTTGTACTGTTTTAAAAAGATACCAAAAATTTCAATCAGATTATTAAACATATTCAGTTTAAATGAATTTCTATTACAATGGAATTGAATTTCTGCTTTTCAGCACTTAAATCAGCCGATTGACATTTATAGGATATTTTAATAGTGATAGTTCTGCGGTTGCACTGAAGTAACTAACACACTTTTATTTACTATAATGGTTGCAGTTTGAGCAGTAATTATTGTGAAGATGCGGCCACAAAAAACTTACTTATATTTTACCGGGGTTTCATGAGTTTTCTCAATATGGATGACTTCTTACACAGCTGATTACACTAGTCATCAGCTATATGCTAAATAAAATAGCTGAACTAATCTGCTTTCAAAATGGATTCTCCTTTGTTAACATTTTGTAGGGCAATGCATCTGAATTTTGGGAGATAACATGTTTAAATTCTTGTTGGTTTTAATAATGCTCTGTGATCTTAAATCTTGGTTTAACTTTAATAGGATCATTTGTCAGAGAGTACTGTTTGAACAAAAAGTGAGTGTGGTGTAACATGTATACACAATATAGAACAAAAATGTAAATTATATGAAGTATTTAACTGCTTTCTAGGGAAATACAATTATTCCAGGGGGCTGTGACCTCGACCTGTGGGGGTTACTCCTAAAAAATTATGGTGAGAATTTTTAAAATGTGCTCGATAGTGATTTTAAAATTATTTCTTGACGAAGAGCCCTTGATAGCTCTCCCCCAAAAACCCTACGGTAATCTTTTCTTTTCAAACTCTACACTCACAAAAATACTGAGATAATCATAGTAAACAAAGGCCTTGTGAGATAAAAGATGCTGTTTCTTAACTTTTGCTTTAATTATTATTCAGAACTAAGTCTATTCATTAATTTAACAGGCAAGAATTGGCAAGCGATTTGCATCGCTGAAAGCACTCGTCGGATCTTTGATCTTCAAAACTATTTAATTTATACATGATCAGCCGTTTTGTAAGTCCGAGCAGTTCTTCTAAGCTTAAAAATACTCGAGAAAGCAAAACGGAATGATTAACTAAGAAAACAAAGTAGTTATCTTGAAATAATTTTTCAAATTCGAGTTTAGTCCACGTAAGCAGTAAGCTATAACTGAAATGTGGGGTTATCGACCACACCAGTTTGCTCGAAAACCAACACATCGTTTCACAAAATAACCGGGTACCTCGCTACTGAGAAGAAAATACTTTCAGGTCAACCTACTGACCATAAGCAGAAAATGTTTTCACTGACCATGTTGCATTTGCATGTAAACACAGCTAGAACACAGCTTTCCCACAATAGGCATACTTTCAACTCGCTTTTCTGCCCATTCAATTCAACTAATATACCAATCCTACCTCACTAACAAGGAGCGTCCATTCTCTTTCACCTCTCCCAAGGGCCATGGCATTGAATTTAAATTGTTTTAAAATCAGTACAGTTCAAGTGATTAGTGATTGTAATGCAGCCATCTTTGGCATGAAAATTTTATGTTTGTGCCGCGACCGGCGAGTGTAATGTAAGAGACTGGAAGCGAAAGTGTTGTGACGTCAGTTACGCGCCATAAGTTTATACGTCATTCATCTACGTATATACAGTAACTATCGCACTCATTTTTTTTCTCGTGGGTTATAAGCGGAGCGTAGAAAAATACATTGTGAAAAATTGTTTCAGTCAGTTGTTTTTGAAAATACTTATTGTAAATTTTGTCTCTTAGACGCTACAAAAACTCATTGCAGGGCTACCGTGGAGAACCCTCCCGAAAGTGTATAACTACTAACGCCTACCCGAAAGTAGCGACCCCTTGCGAGCTTCCGCTTATAGTTAAACCACATTATGCTATAACCATATTTAAACAGGGGGCATTCTCACGCGAGTGATTTTCAGAAAGGCCCATTGGAGTTTTATTTGAAGGAAGCGAAACTTTAAGAGAAGAATGAATGAACTGAAAGGAGCCGATCGTAAGCCATTCAGTTCGTTGTAAGTGAAGAGTTAGTTTCTAGGCTGTTTAAAGGGAGCCTTGTTTTTTAAGGCAATTGACGACCATGGCAGTGGTGAACCCCCCCCCCCTACTCCACAATTTGGCAAATCAGTGTGATTTGTAACCGAAATAGTCTGCGCCCACAAACACCAAAATTGTGCGTATGTACACATATCAAAACAATGTTTACTTCGAATTTCGAACCTGTAATAACTCGAATTCAGTCCAAAATAAGCTGTCACATGCCCATTCCACGGCATGAAATACAATTTTAAGGAACTTTTTAATACTTTTAAAACTCAATTATTTAGTTCTTCCACAAAAGTTCCGTTCGCCAACAATTCATTGTACTATTCAACAAAACATGCCTTAGCTTAAAAACTAGAAATATTACTAGCTTTGCGGCAGGATTCAAGTAATAGTTTCTCATCTGACCAGCCTGTGAGCGGCTTTAAAGCTTGACACTTGCACGCTTAATTAAGTGCCAGAGAGATTGCTACGTGGGGGAGGGGAGTTAGGCGAAGTTCCCTCACACAAGCACTACATGCAAACGAACGTCGGGCGTTCATTTTCTCTTTTTCCGTTTGATCTGAAATTAGTTTTAGTTTTTGAAGAGAAGCATGCATTAGTGCAACGAGATTGGTTTTGGTATATCAATCTTCGTTTGCATATTTTCAAAAGGTCAAGTAACTCGACAACGACAACGAGTTTTCCCATTCGTCATCATATTGCGCGTACCGGAGTTGCAAAGAAAATCACGCCAGCTCGTTAGCCCACGCGCCGACATATTTTGATTTTTTTTTTTTTTTGCAAATCTCGACAACGACGAGTTTTAGCTACGCAACAAGATGGCGTGATTTCTTCCCAACTTTTTGGGAATGGGAAAAAATCAAACTCGTACTCGTTGTGTAACCTGAAGGTCTCTAATAACACCGCCAGCTCCGACACTTGAACACTCGGGAGAGCCTCCGCCCTTCCCCTCTCCCCCCTCTAACTTAAAATTCTACTAGGAAAATCGAAACAAATTCATTATCATTAATGAGGAAAAAAATTTAAATTTAGGGTCATATAAGCGGGAAAGCGCAGAGCAAGCTGATTATGTTTCTCGGACTTTAACCAGTCCTTTGGCAGCAAGAATTTCATCAATGGAGTGCCGGGACTGCCCCTGGAGCCCCTCGCTTTCCGAAAGATCATCACGTGATGTGGGTTCACGTGACACAGAGTGTAGGCTAAGCCCCGGTTGACCACCAGCCTTCAAAACAGAATAAGCAGATGATATCACAGGGAACCTGTTATAGCCGTAAAACATCATAGGGAACCCAGGTGCTGAGATGTACGGCTGGTTTCCAAGTTTAGAAGTACAAGTGGTAGGTGCTGCTCCTGCTACTGCAGTGCTGTCATTTACAATCGAAGGAATTTGGCTGTGGAATGGCGGGATATTAGCAACATTCGGGCGTGACGGGAAACCACTTGACTGTTCCTTTGTCGCACAAGGACTGTTTCCGCCAAACGAATTCGTGTTCGGCCAGCTAAACTGACGGGTACCAATCTCCAGGGAAGGGCAAGTCTCTCTCTTAGCATCAGAAAGCGCAGTACTGGGGCGGAGAGTGTTGTTTTCCCTTTTTCTGTATCTAGTGCGGCGGTTTTGAAACCAAACCTGTAAAAAAAAAAGTTGATCAGAGCGGAGTCAACCTCGTTATCACAGCTACATTTAAAATGACTAATTACAATACAAAGCTAAACGAGTTCTTCCACTCAGGGCTTTTAAGCACCTGCTCACAAAGTAATACAGTGGACTCCGGTACTGACGGTCTTAGATAGTCCGCCATATACAGCTCACATTGATGCTCATTCTTTGTCGACCTCAGTTAATGATAAACGGGCCGCAACTCCGGGATCAGCCTAATCTTTTTAGACAAGTATTTAGGTTAAGCCCACCGATAGGAGTTCGAGGTACTAAGCCTACGGTATAACGTCCTTATCCGAGAAGACGCGAAGGTCTAACCGTTTGTAGGCAGCACCTTCTCCTCAGTTATTTTAAAACCCGCTGACTGAATCGAACCCAGGCCTCCCGCACGACAGTTTTTCACCTAACAAGCTTGGCAAACCAGGCGGCGGGTTAAGCAAAAAATAATTTTATTTTCGCTAAGCAACTGATCAAATCTATGAAAAACAAGGCAAACACTAAGGGGAAAAATCTTATTATTACCTGAACTCGCGATTCGCTGATCCCCAGGCTACCAGCAAGAGCTTCTCGCAGGGAAATTCCCGGATACTTGTTGGCCTGAAAGAGTTTTTCCAATTTTGCTACTTGGCTCTCGGTAAAGGCTGTTCTTTTACGTCGGTAGCCTTTCTTGTTAGGTTCCTGCAACTCTTGCACAAATGAATCCATCGTCTCACCTAGGCACAGAGATTTCTGTTAGACCTCTTTTAAATGAAGAGGAGGTGTATGTGTGTTGGGGGGGGAGGGGTAGGAGGTGATCGGTTGCTCTATGTTGTAGCCTGCTTGCTATAGGTCTGGTTGATAGATATTGAGTTTTCACTTGAAAATATAAATGAGTTCCTTCTTTTTTGCAACAAGAATCGTCGAGTACTAACTCTTAAAGTTGCCGATAAAATATTTGGGCAAGTGCTAAAATCTAGTTTTTGCCTTGAACCGTCAGCCCTTTTTAAAATAAAGACCTTCAAGGCGGAGGCTAGAGGGGGTGTATTAGAGAGGTGGGGGGAGGGGGTGTTGTTTAGAAATTGTCGATAGCAAAAGACAGAAACGCAAAGTGAAATTTGAAATATCAACCAGCTTTTATGGCAACTAAAGTAACTCTGTGTTTCTCTAGCGAGTTTAAACAGCACTTTCCATACACTGAAACAAATACAACTGTTAATAGTCAGGAATTATTTTCCTTGACAATACCAATTTATAAGGCAATGCAGGTGAAACAATAACTGAAACAATTTGATAGAGAGAAAAGTGTGCCGAGAGTAGGGCCAAGGGAAGGGGGAGCGTTTATAAAGCTTTTTGTTAACCAAGACAACTTGCAAACCCGGCCAGATAGATCTATGGCATGATATTTCATATTTTGGGTGCGTAAATTTTATCTACAAATCGAATTTGGCACTGAAGTAACATGGAAATGGTTTCAACAGGAATTAGATAAGACTTAAAGCATGGTTGATATAGCATCCGTTCTTTTATTCTTTTCTCATTCTCAATCCTACAAAGGCAATGCGCTTTTCACTGACTACGAACATCTTCAGCCCTGCAGGTCACTCGCCAAAACCGCGGCACTCGCGCGCTCTGTTACGCATTTCCTGAAGCTTGTGCTGAGATGCGTATGAAGGAGAGTCTAATCGAGGTCACGTGGATGACTACGAATCAAATTGTTGACCAACCGGTTAAAATTGCTGTCACGCTGTCACCTTTGAGAGCGGGAAATTTTTTACTTTCCATTTATCTTTTATGCTATATAACACAACATTTCGTCTCCGGAAACATCGAAATTCCCGGGAAACTAAACGAAACACCCACTATTAGGGGAGCGACGCTTGAGCACGCGCGTACGTTCTAACCACTGGCAACAAGTTACGGACGAGACGGAGTCTGAACAAATCTAATATAAATTATACTCGCGATTTCATAGGGGCTTTTAAAGGAAGCCGGGGTCACTCGGGCTTTAGATCTTGCGCAGTCCCTAGTTTTCTTCTCGAGTTCGTCGAAGCCGAAATAGGGTCTGCTCTGGCTGCTGTTTTGTTTCTAATTATGTTGCTTTTAAAAAAGCTGTTTACAATTAGTACCTTGGTGTCACTTGTTAAGGCCAGCACTTTACCGCCTATTTGTAATTTCACAGGAGAAGTTGTGACTTTTCTATTTTCATTGAGACAATATCTGTTTTAAAGGCTAACAGCTGAATAACGTAACAAACGCAAGCTTAGGTCGATGGGCAATGTGTCTTTGCTTCCCTGTTATTAAGAAAGTAAAAAATGTCTAGCTAAGGTGAGATGCACGAGGCGCTGAAAAGAAACCGGACACTCGTTTGATTAAACATTTGGCCTGATTTTTGAAGCAGTAGGTCACGTACATTTCTTTCTCATAAGAATCTATTATAATCCAAGACTAACCTAGAACAACTCTTAATTTCAAGCTATTTATCATAAAACAAAACATTCAGTCATAATTGCCCGAACAATGGTGTCTCGAGTTGCTTACTATTGTTCGTCAGAGAACAGATATCAAGGAGAGATAAAAAGATAATTAGAGTTATACGCCAAACAACAACAGATTTATTTAAAAAGATAATTTGTTAGAGTGTTTCTTTGATTGGGAAAGAATCTCATCTGACATTGTTCATAGTCAGAAAAATGCTCATGTTTTATTGTTATGATATCACTACAATCAAGCTCACTCATAAGATACTGATCTTTGAAGAGATTCTTCGAGTACACAACAGAACTTCGATCATTGATTTGATGACTCCAATAAGAAGTCTATCATCATATAATATGTAAAATTTCATGTGAGCTTCAACGGGGCTGCAAGCGTTTAGACTAATAGCTTTATCCTTTAATTAACAGTCCAGAACGTAATTAATAGAGACCGCTACGACTAAAGTGCACACATTTGAACTTTATATTGCTCAAACCACCTTTATCATGAGTGGCAAAGAAATGGCTTCTGAAATAAAATTTTTTGAATATCAGTATCATGAGATCACTGAAAAATTGAGAAACTTTTCGGCAGAGCGCTGATTTTCACGAGAGGTCAGACTACCTTTTAACATGCTGCTGAACTCAAGCGATTTTCCGGCTCCGGCCGGGAGCAAATCAATCAGCGCATTTTATTATGAACATACAACAGCTTCAAAACACTTCACAACAGAGCTTGTAATGTTCAAATAATTTGAGGGCACAAATCTTGATTGATACAAACAAAACAAAACAAAAACAACTATACTTATCGATTACATACGATTTTAGAAACTAAAAAGTGATATTCCTCTACAACTAAATGGTGCCCAAACTGTCAAATCGCTTCTCTGACACCACTACTTTTGGGAGAGAAACACTTTCTGATACTGTACTTTAACACAGGTTGAACTTAGTTTTAAGAAAAGTTATTAGGGTGATTGAAATATAGCTCGTTTGCCGTTGCCATTCATGGAGTGGTACAACTAGGAGCAGAGGCACCTAGACGGCTACAGCGTATCAGGTTTATATACAAGCTATGCTCTCGAGTGTATACTTTCGAAGAGGACGAAATACTTCTTTACAAAATCGTAACACCTCTCTTTATCACTTATCTAGAACAGAAGTTAAGATGTTAAAGAGTCTACTTACCTCGAATCATCGCCAATACTAAAAAACAGCCCAACTGATACACGTGCGCTGAACCGACCTGTCAACTGATACTATTACGTATCCACAGGGATTATTCTGGTTCAATAAGGCGAGACACTTCCTGTTAAATATTAAATCATTGTTTAAACTATACTGAATTTCACACCTTTCTTGTTGTGAAACAGTTCTCGATATATAATTTATATTTGGAAAACAAAAAAATTTTCTGTTTTAAACAGACAAAATACTGTTTATTCAAAATGCTTAATGACCTATTGTGATCGAGTGTAAAAAACCGCTTTGATTGTTTGGAGTTCTTTGTAATAATCAGTCTAAAGTAACACTACTCAAGCCTGTAGTTTAGCCGAGTTTCGCCATTTCCAGCTACACAAGTGAAGCTCAAAAGAAAATAGGTTCCAAGTTAGTGTACCACGATTAAGAGAACTAACAACTCTGGCCTTGAAAGTGTATTAATAATTGCCCTATATTGCTTCGATCTGCTGAACTAACACTTGGTGATTCATAGTATTGAAGTGCACCAAATCGGGCAAGCTTAGGTCAGTAGACTTTAGAAAGAGTATAGCAGTGAAGGGAAGTTAAAACACCGTTTTAAAATTATTTTGTAGAGTCTCGATTTAGATAGTTAGGTACCCAGTACTGAAGCACACGACATATGAACTGCTCACCGAGGAAGTGAAAACTTGTTTCACTAGAACACCTGCGGCTTGATAATGGTAAAGGAAAATTGCCCTTTTGCGATAAAATGCCGAGGTTTTGATTCATTTATCTTATTTTAATGAATGTTGCCATTTATACATCATATAACTCGGGATTTATTCCCCGCAACCAAAAGTGCTTCCTGTTCTTTCAATTCTTTTAATCAGAAAACTATGTGTGAAAGCGAGAGTGTGTGATGTTTGCAAGTTCATCTAATTACGTCATCCTTTTCAATCAGAGCAAATTTAGCCTCCTTAAATTTATTAATTCGATCGCTCTAGAAGCGGAAGTTTTGTTTTTTAAAATGTTCGTCGTTTGAACTTAGAAATGATGCTGCGAGATGCTGACGTTTGGAAATTAGTAATCAACTTTGTTCTTGCGTTCCCGTGCAGTTTCTCAAACCGAAGAAAGCCTCAGTGGCGCCGGAAATTTTTTGACCCTCGATGCGAAAAACCGCGTGCACTGACTGTGACCTACTTTGACAGCAAACAGGAACTAAACTATAAACGGCCAAAGGCGTGGGAGGCCAAATTTCGGGCACTGTGACATCATCCGCTTACCATTGCTTTTGAAAGTCAATGAGTCCTCGGCCGGAAATTAAACTAAACTAAGACGAACAAAGCTAGTCCTCTCTAAGATAGACTCCTTCAGGACCGGCCTCGACTGTCGTTTTAAAGATGTTTGACCAAATGTTTCCCATTTAGCGAAACTTCGTTCACTGATTGGGTTAAGAGGGCAAGTAAAAGAGCAATTTCAGTTTTATCGTGAAATAATAAGAAACAACCTCCCCTTCCCCCGCCCCTTAATATTTTACATTACTCCTCGAAAGTCTCAAACCTAAAAACATTTTAACAAAACGTTGTTCATTGTCTTGTCCCTGCATTGTATGTCCATTCAATAGTATTTGACTGGCCAAAGAACGAGGGCTCTAGGAACGAAATTTGCTCGCCATAAGGAATGACGTCTGACAGCGCATGCGCATTAGCTGTTCGGTGAAAATTTCTTTTACAAACGTGGTCAGCGACCAGAACCACCCCGATCGAGAGACTGAGTTCTAGTTCTGCATAATCTATTCATAATACCGAAATGGTTTAAGTTGTCGAAAAAAATGGCAGAAACGTTAAACTGACCCACAAACGTCCGTGGTGCAAAGCGTGTTTTAGCAGCTACAGGAATCTTAACAAAATATCGTCATTATAGATGTTAGTAAAACCATTTTAGTAAAACCACCGTCACGAGCACCCTCCGGAAAGTGTACACAATATATGATACCTGATATCTGACTCAAAAGTTTATCCCACTCATCACAATACTGCAAAACAACCGTACTAACTTACGTGGCTTATGCAGTGGATCTGAATTGCTTTTATTACCGGCGTTAAAGCTATATCAAACGGCAATAGAAGGGAAAAAGGCGTAGGCTGCCCGGACAAGGAACTGACACGTAAAGTGTTCAGTTTTGGCTCAGCTCTGATCGGAAGCGCTTGGTTTTTCCAAGAACACCAGGACATGCAACAGAGTTTATCGTTTCATATCTGTGCCGGGTGTCCTTGCTATCCGTTTCATCTCTTTACATTCCTATCATTCAATTTAAATATGGTTGTGAGAACAAACAAATACCAAATTGAAATAAAAATTGATCCATAAATATCATTGATATTAAATATATTGTGATATAGGTGCCAAGTGAGTATCTGCTGAACAGTCCTCGAGACGTTTGTCACCCAGATATTAACTGATCCTAAGGTGATCAATTATTTTATTGAAATTACTCAGGTGATTTCTTCCAGAGAGAAAAAACAGCTGTTGCCAAAAATTTGTGCAAGAAATTTTATTTCGTTGTTGTCGTTTGCCCAGTCGCACATATCTGAAGCCTTTTCACCCTCACGAATTCTTAGCAAAGTTGTCATAGGAACAATGCATTACTTTTGAAAAGTGTTATGCAAACCAGAAAAGCGTTTTCATTTCAGGCATTCAAATCGTCCTCCTAAACGAAACGCGAGGCGGCCATCTTGAAAATTTATTCACTTACAGACTATATATATAATCACTTCGCGCTTGGTAATTATAGCTAACCAGCATGATACGTCAACTTCCACCAATGAGAGTAGAGAACTGTATAATCACATGGGATATTTTACTAATTAGTGCAATGATTATATATGGCTCCGATAATAATGGTGATTATAAAAATGATAACGGTGAAGGTGATGATGATTCGATGGTGGTGATGATGATGATGATGGTGATGATAACGGTGGTTGATGGTAGGATGTAGTGGAAGTAACAGCCATTGAGATTCTGTTCACACTCACTTCGTTGTATTTGTTTTGTTTGGGAACCCCCGTTCGTGCAAACTGACCCAGGAACACATTAAGTAGCTGCTAAACTATTTACATCCCACTGTATATTGCTCATGTGTGAATCAGGAAGAACTACTGTCAGTGTGTTTAAACACATCCGGTTTGTAATCAACCCACCGGTCATCCAGATGTTCTAATTAGAAAGCAGAATTTAAAAACACTAAAAAATCTTTGTTGTATCATTATCCGATAATAAATGAGGAAATAATTGATCCGACATCTCGACAACATCCTTTTATAAATAGAAACCAGAACTTTTTGGCGATTTCAACAACTCTGAAGTTGCTCTTCCTGAAATTTGCAAATTAAAATCATGTTCGTCTCAATCTGTGTCAGTCAAGGATTAAATAAAACTCTTGAAATTGTCTTATCAAAACTTCACCCTGGTGATTTAACTTTAACTTTATTTACTTTGATTATACAGTACGTTCCTTATAATAATTAACCCCTTGAAAATAATAGAAATATAATACTAAACGCGAAACAATTATATGTAAATCATCGTAACTGGGAACACAATTCAGAAATTACAGACTAACAGCTAACAACCAGCTACCTACTAACAAACTAACGCTCTATATCTGGCTGCCAACAAAAAACTAAACTAATTAACAAACACTCTGCTAACGAACTAATTAACTAACTAGTAAATCATAGACTGGCTACCTAACAATTACTTGATTATACTGAAAAACGTATTTTTGAGTAACTTAAATTTATCAAAATAGAAGTCGTTGACTTTTTTCTTAAAAGAACAGAAACAGGACTGACTATTCAATAACTTTACAATTCTATCAAAAAATAAAAGCTTGAAAACGTCAGTTCTAAATTTCTCCTTTTCAAGGGACCCCTCGGGTTGAGTAGGACCAGGTCTTAAAGTTAACGTAAGACTACATGGATGTTGAGGTTACAAAAACAATTTTTGCATTTGAAGTAAAAGCACAAGTATGCAGCCTCTCCCCTGTAAGAGAGGGGAGCTAATCCCGATTCAAGAAGCCGATGAGGGTAGTCAAGGCCCTTTTTTAGTATAAATTTGGTTGCCCTTCTTTGTACACGTTCAATAGCTTTTTATGATTGTTCTGAATTTGTGGGCAATCCTCTTACTAAGTTTGGCCGATATTGCAAGATTCACACGTTTCTTGAAAACGTTACTCCAGTTAAACCTGTCCGATCCCATAGAACTACATGGGGCAACATCTGTCGATGTTTTATTTTCCTGGGCTTAACACAAAAAAGCTGTTTTTTTTAAAAAAAATCGTGTGATCGAGCAACGGATCTGAGTGTAGATGGCCATCCAAGTTCTTAGACTTAGTCTAACTTATTCTCTTCATATTGTGTTTTCTCGCCATTATGGACCATTTATTAAAGGTATACTAAAAATGTATAACCCGATCGAAACATTTATCGTGTGTCGTCTATTTCTACCATTTCAGTAGTGGAATGCTGTAGTGTTTACAATTGCACGGCAACTAGCAGTACCGGACGAGACAGAGAATCACTAAGGAAACTCCCTAGATATGCGTGGTTTGTTTTCTTCACTCCAAAGTTTCTTATTTGTTCAAGAGACTTGTTCAATATATTCCGGCACGGCGTTTCTGCATAGTTTCGTTCTATAGAACATAAGTAAGTAAGTTAAATCCAATAAACTTATTCTAACGAAAAATATGTTATTAAACAAAATTCTAATTCGACCGATATCTCAGTTCAATTTATCAGCTATAATG
>JANVCF010254922.1:0-15224 GCA_025388745.1 Hydrozoanthus gracilis
ACTAGCAATTCAAGCCTAGCACTCTTCACTAATTTTTTCTTTCACTAGCAATTCAAGCCATTAAATAAATGTACTCGTAAAATCTACAAGAACCAAGTTAACTTGCCCAGCTCTCCTTGAGTTTCTTATGCTCAGTGAGTAACAGCATCTGGGCCCAGTTGTACAAAGCCTGGATATTGTTATCACTAACAAATCCAAAATTGTTTGTCTCTTTGTCGATTTCTTTATCTCTGGTTTTCAAGCAAGTGAAAGACTTCTAAAGTAATGAGTGAAATAGTGTCAAACAACTTTCATAAATATACCGTTTTTATTCGATTAAGCGCCCAACCTCGAATAAGCACCCACCTCGCATAAGCGCCCACCCTTTAGATAGGAAAAGTTAATAAGCGCCCAGCCTCGAATAAGCGCCCACCCCACCCACAAAAAAAATAATTTTGAGTGCCCAACCTTGGATGTCGAGGAGGCAGCACCAGAAAGGTCACTTATAGAGCTGAGTGACGATAACATTGAAGTTGTTTGAGAATAAATTATATTACGTATGATAATTAAAGTGACTTCTTCAAAGACTGAACAATTTGTTGTTAGTCGTGGGTATAAACCGACAACGAACAGTTAAAATTATGCTCAAATATTTTTTCATGTTTTGTTATTATTTATTGTTTCGGTTACAAAATAAACCTTTTACTTGCTGAAAATGCTGAAAATTTAATAAGTGTCCAACCTCAAATAAGCGCTCACCTCGAATAAGCGCCCACCTCGAATAAGCGCCCACCCTGAAGGTCCAAAAATTAAATAAGTGCCCAGGGCGCTTAATCAAATAAATTACTGCTGAAAATAGAAAGCACTTATTAGGCAGATAGCTCATGCAGGCTTTGTGCAAGTGGCCCCTGATTGGTAATCAGAAGGTTACAAGCTTGAATCCCCCTATGGAACTCAGAAAAAAAAATTTCTGAATTTTGGGTTTGTTTTTTGTTTATCTAGTGAGTGGACTGGAATATGAGTTAACTTGAGTTGAAAGACTTAAGACAACATATTTATCAGTTAGACAGACATCACTGAAATTTTCATATCATACATAAACATTATAAATCTTTTGCATGGTTTGAAATGGCATGTAAAGCAGCTTACAGAGCAACTAATGATTATTTATATTGTTTTGTTTTTTTTTGTTTAAGGTGAATTTACATGCTACTGGTTAGAAAATCAGTTCAACTTTTTAAAATGAAATTTAATTTGTATAAATACAAAGGTACCAAATTGGATCAGAAGAGCTGTGAGGCATTGGAAGAAGTGTTCAGAAGAGTGAGAACAAAAACCTTAGATCTGGAAAGCACCAATCTGGAAGATGATGTGAGTCTTTTATTTCCTGTATTTCACCTAATTTAAATTATTATTTTAGTGTTTGCGTTTTATAAAGTTAAGACAAACACACATTCATTATTAATAGTTTACATATAAGTCAAGAATTGTCTTTGTCATGAATCTTGCAAACCTTTTTAAGGAAGTTTTAAATTTTAAAAGCACTCTTGAATTTATTTTCAGATAGCCCATGTGGGTCTATCTAGAGAGGTAATACTGTCAGTATTGAAAGTGATACTTATTATTATGTCTGTGTGTAATTTGTTTTGTAAAAGGCCACTGTAGCATTGCTGGAGATGGTTGAATTCTATCAAACAACGTTCAAGCTGAATCTGGCTTACAACAACAAGATAAAAATCAGAGGCTGGCAGGCTGTTGCACGGACATTAAAAAAGGTATTTCTTGTTCTTCATTGTAGGATTTTAATCAAATTTGATATTAAACACTAACTGTTATTAGTAGGTCTTTTAAAAACTAGCATTTATACTTTTCATATACTGTATAGTGATGTATTAAGTTCTTACCCCCTTGCTGAAATAAGTAAATATTTTAGTAAGAGTTTAGGGGTGGGCACTTGCTTTGTCAAATTTCAACTATAATAACAGCATTCAAAAATACAGCACTGACATATTATAATAATAGCTTACTGAAAACGAAAGACAATTAAATTAATTAATTTAAATACAATTAATCACTCACACTTCAAAATTCACTATTGAACAACATGCAAAACAATTAACTTGAAAAATAGTCAAGGTTAGTTTCAAGCACCTAGGCCAAAGGTTCACAATGTTTAAGAAATGAAACTTTTCCCCTGTTGCAATAAGTTTGTTTTTTTTGGCCTACACCTTGTTTGAGACAACTGCTTTCTTGCTCACTCATTGATTGCTCACAACCTCCTCTGAAAATTCTTGAGCCCAAAGTCGTATATACTGAGGTAGTTCAATCAGTCTTTCAGTCTTTCCCTCTTTTCTTTCAGAGTGACAAGGGAGCTCATTTTTCGATCACAAACAAAATCGTTTTTGCTCTTTCTAAAATTTCATTTTTGTTTTCCATAATTTTTAGTCATAATAGTCAGCTTACCCTTTACAAGATTGTGCAGAACCTTTGCGACTGATTAACCAAGAGTCCATGTATCTAATTTATAAACGATAAACAGTGTGATGATTGAATGAAGTTTATCTCTTACAAGATTATGTAAAACCTCTGCTACTGATTAACTAAGAGTCCACATTACTAGTAAGAAACAATAAACAGTGCAATGATTGAATGAAGTTTATAAATATGTTTTCTTGGACAAATATCTGGAAATAATGCAATTATTTTTATGTACACGCAGCTACAGATGCAGTCATAGTTTGGATTAAAAATTTTCAATATCCATGGCTACTAAAACTTTCATTAAGGCTACCAAATTTTTGCCTCAGATGGCCTACGAATTTCAAGCCTTGTTGTTCCTTTCTACAGACACGATGCTTGCAGTATGTAGACATGAGGCACACTATATGGACAGAACAGTCTATCCCCCTCCTAGGCAGAATCCTGAGGCTGGACTGCCCTCTAACAGTACTTCACATGGAATCCACAGGGCTTTCAGGAAGGCCTTTATTTCTGCTGGGTGAGTTCTGAACATAACAAAGTTAACAAACAGACAATCGTGTCAAAACTATCTGTTGTAAAAGAAACTCCTCCAATAACTTTTTGAAAATATGCTGTTTTACTTCAGGCTACGCTGTTGAAGAGGTTCGACAAGGCCAAAGGGTCAAGCAGCTTCAGAGGGAGATTGTAAGCTCATGAACCCCCTGGGCCCCCCTCCCCTACTGCTGTAAATTTAAATTTAACTGATTCTTATATTGCACACACTATAACAAATTAAAAACTTTGTAGTCTTGATTAAGTTTTTACTTGCAATAATTGCAACTGTGTAAAACTTAATATTATGGACAATAAAGAGCTACAGACTGCATTGTTACTTGATAAAATTCAGCTCCAAACTCTTTAGGAAAGTGTAACTTATAGTTTTACTAACTCTAATAATTAACACTTGGAACAATGTACATTTTAGCGTCGAATTTCACATGTACTGAATCTAATGTTAATGAGCAAATATTCCATTGTCCTAGCTCATTTGTACATTAGACTTAAAAAAACAGGCCTAAGCATCTTTATGATAATTTAAATTGTAATTGAATATCAGTTTTATCATGAATGTTTTGTTTTTTGTTTAATCTTGTTGATTCACTCATCAATGTCTCAATTGCAGCAAGTGGAATCAAGTTTAATCACATACTACAGGATTTATTCCTTGGCGACAACAAGCTGATGTCTTCAGATGGTCAGTGCTTGGGGGCTATGCTAAAGGGAAACTCAACATTGAAGCTACTTGACCTGCGAAACAATATGTTACAGGTACAGAATACCATTGATTTTATGTACAAAATGTAAGCAAGAAATTGTGTCCTTGATATCTCTATTTTAATAATATAGTAAATTGATCTGCCTTTTCTCTATCGAGGTCTGACAATATTTTCATCAAAGATACTTCTAAACTTGTTTCATTACTTTGTTTCACAGTACTTGCCTGTTTTGTAAATAAATTTGTTTGTAGTTTCTTTGTTTACTGATAGTCAGTGTGGTTACTTTAGGATATGGGGTTGGGTCACATTTGTGAAGGCCTGGCAGAGCAGCACAATGGAGGCCTGGTTACACTGGTACTGTGGAACAACCAGCTCTCGCATCAGGGAATGCACTATTTGACCAATGCACTGGTATGTGCAGATATAGACTGTCTAGTACTTAGTAAATGCAGTAACAGTTTTACTTTGAAGTCCAAGACAACTTAATCATTGAGCCATTTTGCATCCACTTATTTTATTGAATGAATTTAAATACATAGATAATGAGGACAGACAGCAAAATGAACACATGTAAATAAGTATGCTTATAACAGGGCTTACCATTATTTTGAAGCGAGCGATAGCTTTTGCTCTTCATCACTCGAACAAAATTGACCAGAGTAGAGTGATTAGTTGCTCACCTTATTTCCAGATACTTAAATTGTTCATGTAATTGGAAAATACAGTCTTAGCAATTTGTTGTTCAGACATACAATTGCAAGGAAATTATTATATAGTTACAAATTCATGTGACTGTATACATATATATGCCAAACTATTTTTTTTTTCAACTTTCATTGATAAATAGACACTAGCTTTCTCTTACTGTGTAAAAATAGGAAGAAAATTATTAATTAAAACTGATTCTTTCTGCACAAATGTATTTGCCACTAGTAATTTGGAATTTTTAACTTATTTTTTATTGGGACCATAGATAATTGATTTTTAGACTATTTTTATAATATGCTATAAACAAAGCTCAGTAGCAGTGAATTATGACTGTGTAACAATTCCTCAGCTGTACTGTTTTCTTTCTTCTGCGTTTGCATCAAGATGACAATTCCAATGCTTTGTGGGAATTTTTGGCACATGCTATATGTTTTTTACAGTCTTGTAAGAGAGGAACTCACCATTTTTGCAAATGAATTTAATTTAAAGGAATTAGCGTTTAGTGTCTAAGAGTTTATATTAAAAATATTGACTGGACTTGCCAATATGCTTTATTCCTTTTTGTTTTCATTTTTGAGGAATATTAATTATGTTTATAGTGTTCTTGACTCTAAATATGGTGGCTAACACTAATATTGTTTGACAAGCCAAGTGATTTGTGAAGAGATGAGATTCTGCTGTCGTCTGTTACAGATTGCAAACTGGTTTTATTGTTTATCAGGTTGCAGCACAGTCAGTGGAGACACTAAACCTGGGTCACAACAAAATTGGCAACGAAGGGATCCATTTTCTGAAACCTGGGTTACTTAGAAACTATTCTCTACAGAGACTTGGTTTATTAAATGCCCGAGTTACGAGTGAAGGTACAGTTTGAGCCTTTCTTCTTTTTTGTTTCAGATGATGAAATTCTAGCACCTGTCCACTCACTGTAGGTGACATATTTTTAACTTTTGAAAGAGTACTGCTAAAAAAAGAGAAAAAAACAACTTGATGTCAATTGAAGGGCCAAGTGCAAGAACAACATAAATGACCATGTTATTGATGTATGAAATCCTAAGTTTTCCCAATTGTTATCAAAAATAATAGGGCTGGTTATTTAATTTTCTCACTTCAATAGTACATCATTTTTGTCTAGTGTGAAAATAATGTGACTTTGTATGAAATGTTAAAATTTGCCAAAAGTTATGGAGAGATATAGGATAATATGCAGAGAGTTGACAACTTCATTGAAATCACTTGTGCCACATTTGCCCTAGTGCTAGTCCTTTACTCAGGAACCAAGGATAATTAAAGAGAGTGTGCTTTGTTTGCTCCAACACCAGTTAGAGGATGAACCTTCACCTCTTGTGTAAAGAACGTTAGACAGTAGGTCCAGCCTCTCAATCTCTTATCAGGAGGTTTAAGGTGCTTTTTACCATTGTTTTTATTTTTCTTACCTCAAACTCGTGTTCTTAGAGAGCATCCCAAAAAATTGTTTTCCACATGAACAAAGCACAGTTAATTTGTTTCAAATATTTAAAAACAATCAAGTTTAATGCCATTCTGGCACACAAAATGCTGATTCAGTGTGACATGGATAAATGAATCAGGAACACTGCTCCTTGTACATCTGCAACAGTGGAGGACAGATGTGTTGTAGTGAGAGTTTTGCAGAGATGCTGTTCCTTCAAAACTTTGGTCCACGCACTCCATCATTTTTGTTTTGATGCTACTGGTCTCAGTTCCATAATCTATGTCACAGTTAGCCTGGCATCCTTGATAATTAGCAGCAAGGGTTGACCAAAATAGTAAATGAAGAGCTTAAAAATTCCAGTATTTTTTCAAATTAAAATGATACTTCTTGGGTGTTATTTTTCAAACATGTACTTTTTTAGAAAAAAAAAAGAAATTATGGCCCTTTAAAAGAACCCACAAGCAAGTAGAAAAAGAGTTGAGTAGCCATCATGGTTTTGAGTTACCAAAAATGCCTGACTGGAAGCACGTTCAAGAAGAAATTTGTTCTGAAAAAATGCACTAATCTTGTTCATGTTTAGGCTTCATTGCACTTGCTGAATACCTTGCTGATACCAAGACACTGTTGAGGTTAGACTTGCGTGAGAATGATCCATATGTTGGTGGTTTGATGGCACTAGCCTTATCACTTAAGGTGAACCAAAGCCTGGTTCGCATAGACCTGGACAAGGAGATGAAGAAGGAACCGGTCAGTACTTTACATTATCCAATTGCACTGGTTTGTTTCTTTGTAATTGAAAATTTATGCAACAAATCAATAGACTTGCTGTTTGCCTCACAATGGCAGTCTCACAATTATTGGTTATAAATATATAGCTAATTATTTAAAACATGAATAGTTTAAAGCGTATGACTTGTGTGTATTCAAATTTTGAATTTTGCCACATCTTATAACAATTTTTATTGCAATGAAAAAATGTTTGACATTTTAATTTGTTTTATTAGATTGAAAAAGTGATTAGAATCTGTTTGTGTATATTAAACTTGAAATAATCAACTTTTCTCTCATTGAGAAAAAGTTTGTGAAATGTTCATTTTTTTCTCTGTGAAAATCAGCCTAAACAGTTTTAAAGTACCAGCATCAAAACAATTACAACTAATGAGTATCTGTCAGGGATTTGAGACTGGTCTGTTCAAAAAATGTTTGAGATTGAGTGAAAGAGAAAATTAAAACTTTTGTCTTTTACTTTTCACTGCTCGTAATTTTTCAAAAACTGAATAAAAACAAAGTATTGCTTAGATTGGCAGTTATAAATAATCCAATCCAAACTGCACCAGCGACTCCAGAAATTCAGGGGCTTGTCCACAAGTGTTTACTTCACCCCCCTTCTCCACCCTATCCTATCCCCAAAGGAAAGAAAATCTCACCAAAACCCAATGGAAGTGCTTGCTATGCAGTCCAGAAGAAAAAGAACTATTTAGTCTCTAGCGCTGGGTTTTGTGGATGATATGATTCACTCATCAGGAGATATAAATTATGTTTCTTTCTGTCCCAAACCAACTTTCTCCTCCTTAAAAACTTGAAATCTATTTTTTTTGTCTTGAAAAATGGATGATTGAGAAAATGTTTCAGCCAGTTTAAGGTTTGCAATTTTGTTGAAAAGTAAAACATGTATAAACGGTGTTATAAAAAGTCTCTTGACTTTAAAACGGTGAGATTTTAACTTTGTTTTCTTTGAACTGTAATGTAGGGTATGGAAACGACCCAGCGAATTTTACTGGCAGATATCTACAGCTACTGCCAAAGGAACAAAAACATGTCCAGAGAAAGAGAACTTAGAGAACAGCAAAGACAAGAGGACAGTCAGAGAGAGGACGAAAGTGCTAGTGAAGTAGAGAGCATTCTTCAAGATGTTGTTGAGCTTCCGGAGGTCGACGAGGTGTTGCAGGAGCAATCCCAGGGTGGGGTCCCTGTGGTACCTCAGTTGATCCAGTTGGACTCGCCTCCTGATGTGGAATCTGAACTGAAAACACTGGTCTCCGACTATCCACCATCTGCTCATTTTAGTTCGCGATTTACTATTACAAAAATAACTGAAAATGAATCAACGTCATCAAGTTCGAGTGATGATGAAAGTAGTGACACTTGCTCACCAGTTAAGGAGATGGAGAGTTTTTCTGAAAGGACAGACTGCTCACTGTTGGTCGATCTTAGTTCTCCTCCTGCTGCTGCATCAACGTTGACACAAAGCTCAGCGAGTTTAGGGGAGTCTCCCTTGATTGACTTTAGCTCTGATCCAGTTCCTGGACTAGTTGGGTTAAATTTAACGACCAATTCCATAGGAAAGTCAGAAGGACCAGTTTCCCGGAAAAGACTTGATTTTCCTCTACCACCTTATGTCCATAACGCGAATTCAGCAGGCAAGAAAAAAGCTCTCTCATTTGAATTCTTGCACAATATCGCCTATACCGTTAGTTAATAGGTATTCATTATCTGTTTACTTAGAGTTTTGGAAGAAGTAAAATATGAAATTTCCTTTGTTTTTAGACGGTTGAACATTACAATTGACATTATAGTGCGGTTTAAGGGCATGTCTCGGTGATCAAGTGGTCAGTTTATATGTTTTACCAAATACAAGGATATTAAGATTGCAGACCACCATTTGGAACTTCAGGTGGATTCTGTCTGACATGTTCTGATCAACTCGGTGTTTAGGAAGTACCAGCTTCTGATGGGTGCCAGTACGTGCCTTTCATAAGCGTTCAGTCTGGGGGAATTCACAGAGTCCTACCTGCTTAGCCCTACGGAAACAGAGAAGAAATTCCTGTATACTTGTGAAGTGTAGTTATTTGTTAGTTTCTTCTTCTGTATAATATACATTTGTTGCCAATGCTACTATTGATATTAATATTTCCAATTGCAAATCTAACAGATCATCTTGCAGGGGATTTTGAGAAAGAATTAGATGTCATGTTGGCATCTGTAAAACCAAATAGAAGCACAACAACTAATCTGGCATCAGTAGCAACAAGTAATCAAGGTAAATGGCAGTGTTTGTTACTCTATAAACAATTTTGCTTTAGCGGTATCTAGTAATCAAGGTAAATCAAGGTGTTTATTGCTCTTTTTTGTTGCTCTATTAATAATTTGGGATCAGCAGTATCTAGTAATCAAGGTAAATCAAAGTGTTCATTGCTCTTCAAATCATTTGGCATCAGGAGAATCTAGTAATCAAGGTAAATGGAAGTGTTTGTTGCTGTAAAAACAAAATCAAAAATCAAAATCAAAATAAAAAAATCAAGGTAAATCAAAGTGTTCATTGCTCTTCAAATCATTTGGCATCAGCAGCATCTAGTCATCAAGATAAACAGAAGTGTTTGATGCTTTACAATTAGGTATATTAATTGGCATCAGCAGCATCTAAAAACAAGGTAAATGGAAGTGTTTATTGCTCTACAAATAATTTGGAACCAGTAGGATTTTGTAATGAAGGTAAATGGAAGTGTTTGTTGCTCTATTAATAATTTGGCATCAGTAGCATCTAGTAATCAAGGTAAATAGAAGTGTTTGATGCTCTACAATTAAGTATTTTGGCATCAGCAGCATCTAGAAATCAAGGTAAATGGAAGTGTTTGTTGCTCTACAAATAATTTGGCATCAGTAGCATCTAGTTATCAAGATATATGGAAGTGTTTTTTGCCCTACAAATAATTTGGCATCAGTAGAATCTAGTAATCAAGATAAATGGAAGTATTTGTTACCCTACAAAGTAATTTGGAACCAGTAGCATCTAGTAATCAAGCTGAATAGAAGTGTTTGTTACTCTACAAATAATATGGCGCCAGTAGCAACTTTTAAGGTAAATGAAAGTGTATGTTGCTCTACAAATAATTGGGCATCAGTAGCAACAGGTAATCAAGGTAAATGGAAGTGTTTGTTGCTCTACAAATAATTTTGCATTAGCAGCGTCTAGTAATCAAGGTAAATGGAAGTGTATGATGCTCTACTAAGAATCTGGCATAGTATCATCAAGTAATCAAGGTAAATCAAAGTGTTTATTGCTCTACAAATCATTTGGCATCAAGAGCATCTAGTAATCAAGGTAAGTGGAAGTGATTGTTTTTTGCTGTACAAACAATGTTGCATCAGTAGCATCTAGTCATCAAGGTAAATGGAAGTGTTTGTTGCTCTACAAATAATTTGGCATCAGTAGCATCTAGTTATCAAGATACATGGAAGTGTTTTTTGCTCTACAAATAATTTGGCATCAGCAGCATCTAGAAATCAAGGTAAATGGAAGTGTTTGTTACTCTACGAAGAATTTTGCATCAGCAGCATTAGTAATCAAGGTAAACGGAAGTGTTTGTTGCTCTACAAATAATTTGGCATTAGAAGCATCTAGTTATCAAGGTAAATAGAAGTGTTTGTTGCTCTACAAATAATCTTGCATGAGTTGCAACTAGTAATCAAGGAAAATGAAAGTTTTAGTTGCTCTACAAATAATCTTGTATCAACTGTTCAAAGCTGTTTTTGGATTTAATCACTTTGATTGAAAAATTGTTTGAAAATTGTAGGGGCATTACACCATCAACAGCCATGATTTCATTAACATCCAAAAGTTTACAATAACTCGTACTACAGACAATTTATACTTACTTACCCACGAAGTAGATATATTCTTCTATACTTGGTATAATTCATTCATGTAGAACTGCGTTGTTTAGTATGAGTGAAGGGTTACTCGTGAGGGAGTTAGGGTTACAGTCATGTTATGCTTGTTTCAGAAGGGAAAGAAACTTTCTTGGATTCTTCTCAATAACCCAAGCACATGAAGATGCAAATATTATAATTAGAAAACATCTTTTGTTTTTTATTTCGTAGATATCTTGGAAAAGCAAGTCCATGGTTTACTGAGTAATAGTTCGTCTTCAAAAGCAACAGCGAAAAGAGGCACTGACCTATTTTCATAACACAGACTTGTGTCATTGCTGTGTCAATGCACTTTCCAACAAGTATATTGGCTCACACTGACAAGAGATGCAAATGCAATTAGTTTGTTGTTAACTTGACAGTCACACCATGTTTTCTGTCAAAGATCAAATTCATGAGAATAATAGAAAGATAAAGTCAGTCATAAGTAAAAAGCTTAATGCAGGACTGGTCTGGTGGTTTGGATGAGGTCACCACGAAATAAAGCAGGGATTGGTATAAAGTATCGTGATGGTTGGTAAACAAGGTAGTGAGTATTAATGATTGATAGACATGGTAGTTGGGATTGACGACTGATAGACAAAGCAGTGAGGGATGATGATTGATGAACAGAGTAGTGAGGATTGATGATTGATTAACAGAGTAGTCTGGATGATGGTTTTTAAGTTTAAGTGAGTCACATTTTACTGGAACAAGTAAGTTTAACCATTTAGTCCAAATATATTAACATGTTGTGTTGCTAAATTCTCCCGACTTAGACTCATTGGTTTCATAAGCTAGATTAGGAGAAAGTTGCTTTTCATCTGCAGTGACAGTTTTCTTTGATCATTTTCCACGTTCTTATTACAGTTATGTTAGGAGAAGTAAGATGTTGGTAAACAAGCTTGAGTTATAAAGGGTAAACAGAGCTTTATATTGTTCAACCATTTTTAGGAAGTTTGCTAATGTTTCAAGTTTGTTTTGTTTTATTCGAAAAACGAAAATTTTAAATTTATGCCCTAAGTTTAATGAAAATGAACTAGATGTTGGCATTTTACATTAGCTTCACCACTTCAATGTATAGAATTATAATTCGGTGTTCGATTTTCTCCATTACCTGTAGTAATTGACTTGAGAAAGCTTGAAATTAATCAAAGGAGTAGAGAGAGATTTGAAATAGTTTACAGGTGCTAACTTATTCGAGGTGAGACGAAGCAAAATGAAATGACGTAAAGTTATTGTGCATGCTCTTAGATTCGGCTTGAGTTCAATAATTTAGAAAACAATCGGCATGCAAAATTGTGCCAATTTTTATTAAATCACTAAGAAAAGTTAAATTCAACCTAGCAGAAGTCTCAACAACCTTTTCTAATAACAAATTCTTGGTTTCCAACTGGATTGGAGACGTCTTTCACCTTGGTTATTAATCAGAAATTTGAATGTTTGATTGAAATACGTCGTCAATTCCTTAATGTTGCCCTAACAATCACTTATTACAAAACATCAGATTTGTACAGACTGTAGTAATAAGTTTCAATTTACAAGGAAAAATTCAACCAGTGTTTTTGTGATAAAAATCAATTTTTTGTGGCCAGAGGAATTCAATGTGCCACATTTCAAAGTTGTGGTTCTAGCAGTTAAAACTGGTTACTAGGTTTAGCTGAATAACATAAGTTTTGATTTAGCAAGTTCGGATATTTAAGGCTTCTTCTAAGCTTGGCACCAGTATGAATGCTTCTCCTAGCCAGAAGTTGTTTTTCAAGTCAATCTTCAACCTTGAAGTTCACGGTTGATTATGAATCATGTTTGATAAATTTATGTCCAAGTGGGAAATGGGGAAACTTAGAAGATGAAACCAAAAGCTGGACTTACGAATATTTTCAAACCCTAGAAACATTTTGAAACTGAGGGTTGTTAAAAATTTCAAGTTTTAGCCGAAAATTTGAGAGTCACTAGTCAGTGGGTATAGTAGTGTAGTTAGGATATTGACCTTCACAAAGGTCTAATACAAAGGATGTCAAACCCCTTCAGGGGCCTACAGAAAGCTCGTGAATGTCATGTAAAGCAGTGAAACATCGCATCATTGTCTTATAAAAGAACAACAAGAAAATGTGTAGTAGGTCAGGGTGATTTTTTCATGCTTTTTAACTGTCATACAAAGTCACTCCCTTAACCAACTAAAGGAAAAACTTTTTATCTTTTTACATTTATTTTGACCCTTTTACAACCTTAATTAACTCTTTCAGCCCCAAGAATAGGCAAAAATTGGAGTATTGCTAAATTATGCAAAGTAGAACCCATAGTTATTTTATTATTATTTTTCAAACTCCCAGAAGAATTTTGCTTTTCATCTTTGGCAGTTTTCTGTATCAATTTCCATTTTCTCATTACACAATGACCGATTTTGTATGAGTTGTGCAAGAGGAAGTTAGCTGTTGATAGACTGGCTCGGTCTGAGGGTTTAACACAGCATTGTGACCTCCCAACCAGAAGCCATATGCCTGGTTTTGTATGAGTTAAGTAAGGGGGACGTTGGTGTTTTTAAACTGGTGGGGCTGAAAAGTTAATAGTTGTTACTGGCTTTCCAAGTTTGCTACTCACAGTGAATTGCAGATAGTTTTTTCACAGCCTAATTAGATAAATATAACATGTTTAAACAGACAGAGTTGTTTTTTAGAGTTTCATCAATTACATTTTGGTTTAACAGAGTAGATTTATTTTATTAGGCGTTTTTGTATCTCAGATAGGTAACAGTCATTAAGATTGCTTTTGCCCTTTGAGTAGATGTTTCTTTTGGATTCAGGTTTGTGTTGCAGCTAAGCTAATACTGAATGTCCCAATGGCATGAAATACTTTGCTACCTCGGTGGGCAGAAATTGCAAAACTAGTAACAGCAGGGAAAAAATTGTCAAATTTGTTTATGGTCCCCAAGATATTACCACTAACTAATGTTTTCATCTGATGATGTCAGTTGTTGGGCAGGCAAACTTTCAATTTGCGAAATTTATGGATGAATTTAAGGCGGGCGGGTGATGCATCTCGAGACATTCTTCAGAATACCTAAAACTAATTTTCGTCGATTGGCGGCAGAGTTTAAAAAAATTGCCTGTCCAACAACTTCAGGATGCCATCAGTTGAAAACAACAATGCCAATATCTCGAGAACAATAACAAATTTTGACAAAATTAGTCACCACTGTTCCTCATTTAGCAAGGTTTGTCCACTGAGACAACATTATATTTCACGTCATTGGCACTTTAATGACAGTACAAACGAAACAGCTCGTGCTGCAGGAGAACTTCAAACGAAACCCATGACAATGCATCGTTTATTCTGGCAACTTTGGAGTTGAAATGTGAACATTAAAGTGAGCCAAAGTATCTTGTTGAAAACCGAACACCATAGTAATACACATATGTATTGGCATTAAATGGCTAACTAGTCGATGTTTTATTCATTAGCATGCATTTATTGTTGAATCTGTTTTATCTTGCCACAAGAAAATTTGGGGGCACTTTAATCGGTAGAAACTTCGAAAAATCTGTATTTAGCAACACTTTAATTTAGCAGTTCGTATTTTTTTGAACATAGGTCACTTAAATTTCGGATTTCACAAGCCGAACTTGTGGCAAGTTAAGGATTCGAAACTTTTACGACGAAAATGGAACATAATTTTGAATTATTGACGGTTTGTCTCGTGTGTGGAGATTCACATCATAATTGACTACATCGCCAAACAAACCATGGTACCTTTTTTACATGCGGACATCCGATGATTTTATGATCGTCTGTAAAACATAATTATCTTGTGAAACTGACCAGATGGCATAATTTTGTTTTTTACTCGCTTTGAATTAGCATCGATTTAGACTTAGCGACACTTAGCTTAATTTTGGTACATTTAAAATGTAACAGTTTTTGAAAAATCGCCAATAATTATAGTGTCACCTAAATGCCATTTTATAAACTTCTTTCAAAATTATTAAATAAGTTACTCAATTCAAAGCATTGTGGGAAAAAATGAAGTTTTTTTTAACCTTGCACTGATCATAAATTGTTGATTGCTAAGACTCAGAGTGAGAAATAGGTTATTGCAGTGAAAGCTAAGATTGTTTTACCATCCACCGCTTAGAGCTATTTTTCAATTTAAATTTTTTGTTGATAGATAAGTCAAGATTACAGTATTGTTCATTGCCGTGTGTAACACGAATTCGTAGTAAAATGTCTTGTTGGTCTTGCAATTACCACACTTTTAGGTGTCTTACCTTAAGGCTAATGTTGACTGTTCTTATTTTATTGTTTAGTTTTAGACTTATGATAGTAGCTGTATAATTTAGTCGTATGGCTAATGTTTACTATCTAGTGAAAATTTATTATTTTTTTACTTGTAGAAAAGTTTTAGTTTATCCGTTTTGTTTGGGCAAACTTAGTAGAGTTCTGTTGAAGAAGAAAAATAAATGCTATCAATAATATAATGATTATTAATTAAGTTATATCTTGTGAAATATTGTACATACCTCAAGCTTCAGCTATGGTTAGCAGTACAGTTGAAGTAGTAAAATACATGTTTACGTATTTTGTACTCTGTTCTGTTTGCTTTTGACAGCTACTGGATCTTTAGTTTGCATTAGTGTAGAAAACAACAACTTTTCCTTTTT
>JANVCF010255144.1:0-12950 GCA_025388745.1 Hydrozoanthus gracilis
TTTTTTCTCTTTGATAATTTCTTTATTCCTTTCTTTGTGAATTTTTGTTTTTTTGTGAAATTTTCTTTCTTTCCGAAATTCTTTTTTCTTTCTATCTGAAGTACTTTCTTTGTGAATTTCTTTCCGAATTTTCTTTCTCTCTTTCAATTTTCTTTCTTTCTGTCTGAATTACGTTCTGTCTTTCCGAGTTTTTTTTTCTTTCTTTCTGAATTTGAGTTTGTTCTTTCTTTCTGGACTTCTCAATTTCCTCCTTCTCAAAAACTCATTCACTACCATCAAAACTATTTTCAAAACATGGCAAACTCTATTCTTTACATTCCGTTTCTTGTCGATTTAGCGCCTCTCACTGATCCTCTCCTTCTGATACCCTTTCCACCAGCCCTTCTTTCCATCCCCCTCTCCTTAATTCTGTAAATTCTATATCGGTTGGAATTAAACCTGGTAAGCAATAAGTCAAAGATCAGTCAATAATTCAATTAGCTCTGAGTTGTACAAATTTACACTAATTAGTTTATGCAGCCAACTGTGAAAATACCTGAGAAAAAGGAATAATTCTAAAAGCCCTCTAAAAATGGAGGAAGTAAATAAAACCCAAGCAAAACTTGTGAATTGTAGATAACATGTAACTATGTTAGCCGATGATAACATAGTTAGCCACTGTTCATTTATAACTACTGTTTTTCCCAAACATCAAGGGTTGTCTATTTTTGGAGTTTGACGTATATGCCACAAGTTGGAGAGTTTATTCCAGAAGCTCACTGAAAATAAATTGCAAACGTCAAAAATGCTGCTTTTGCAACAAGATCATTACTCTAACAATAATTCCCCTAATTAATCCCCCTGACTTACCAAGAATTAAAAGTCAACAAATACAGAAAGCCATTTTTTTATTTGTATTTAAATTCAAGAAATACCTGCAAACACACACAAAATTTTAACCTAAACCGGGATCAAAATCACTTCTCTGCCAACCCCTCCCCTTCTGGACGGAGGGGTAGTTGCATCCCTCCCCCCCCTAGTTTTTGAAACAACTCTCCGGGATAAAACTTTTACCACAGATTATTTGGAAATTGGCCTTCAAAGTGCTAAATGCAAAACTTTTTTAAAAAAAGAAAAAACAAAAAAGGGGAGAGGTTGCAACCCTCCCTTCCTCTTCCTGAAGGAGAGAGTTGAACATTTTCTAAAAGCAGCGCGCAGTTACATTGAAACGTGACCAAAGTTTAAGTTTGGCTTTACAGTGAAAACACTTCGGAAAACTAAGACCAGAATACCACCCATCTTTTCGTACAAACTATTAAACATCATGTAAAGATCCTCTTTCAAATGTTGCGATTACAAACCGACATCACCACGGTTTTGGGAAAGTGAAAGACGACATCGCACTCTCAGGTATATTATGATCCAACAGACACAAACTAACTTATCACGAATTTTCTGTGCAGTAATCAGGAATAATTTTAGCATTAACAGAACGCATTTCAGATTAAGCCGGTGTTACCTCAAACAAAGAGTCACAGCTAATCAGTAAGTATAGCAATACTAAATATCATTTATAGTTTGAATGTTGCAACAGGGTTTCCCGCACGGTTCTTATTAGTGCTTGTAAATCAGACAAACTCGAGCCTCTTGACATTTGAGTCAATGGTTTCGTTTGATGCAATCAGGATAATCTGGCAGAAAATTTAGTGATCCATCAGACATGACAGTAATAAAGAAAAGAGGACGAAAAAACGGTTTAGACTTTAAAGCCGGAGACAAACGTAGTTAAAGAAAGCACTCAGTTACTGAAAGCGATACACTCTTTCGTTCTATATACGACCTTTTTTATAAGACCATGTGGCTTTAAAAAACGCCCAATATTTAAGAATATTCTAAGAAATTTTTGTGGCTGAGGAATGACGAAGAACTTTATACTATACTTTGATACTGCACAATATTTACGAAAAAAGCCGTTTTCTCAACTATAAATGCTCATCAGTGCAACATCGTGTTTCGCATGTACAAGTTCGTTTATGAATCTTTCTTATTTATTATGATATTTCTTTCTGCCGGCCTTCGTAATTCAACACAGCATGTCTGTGCTTCCGGTTGGCTTGTAGGAATTAAAAATAACAACTATACAACCAATACTAACAATTATGTTTACTGAGCACACTTGGGCTGAAACCTTTAACATGTTTAAAAACATCAAGCCTCTGCCCAAAAATATGACGTTCTTACAATAAAGTATTGTAAAAGAAAATCAACAGATCGATAGCATACGTGTAGATATGATCAAAGCTGTTTCTTTCATTGATTCAATGCACAGTCAAAACTACTCATAATCTACTTTGATAGTAACCATAATGGCGGTATCTACACGGAGAGTTTAAAACTGCACTCGGGTTCTTTCACAGACATACAAACAAGGCTGGATACATAGACCGACTTGATATGCAGAATAGGACTTAAATCACAAACAGCAAAAGTTCGACTTTACATATTGAGGGAACACGGTGCAAACGACTTATCATAGCAGTCTCAGCTAAGTGGTAGTGACAATTACGGTTATTTTTGGTACTAAAAATTAACAATTCCTATCTTAGAAACTGAACAGACCCCCCTTAGCTTAGAATGAAGCTCCTATTCCGCCCCGGAACCAGGCGGAAGATGTTTTGTGTATGTGGTTATTTTGGTTTCTCGGACGGAAAATAATGAAAGAAACTATTTCCACGGGGTTCTTGTTCCATTTTTTTGTGTAGTTGTAGTAAAAATAACCAACCTTTCAAATGGCGTGATAAAGAACAATTTTTAAAAGCATACATGAAAGGAAAGCCTTGAGGTGATCAGAAAAAAATTCTTAGTCACTGGCGGGAATCGAACCCGCAACCCTCCGATTACCGGCGGTCAGATGCTCTACCCACTGAGCTACAGACTCGAGCTGTCAGTGCATCATAGTGACTCCGAATTTTTTCTGATCACTTCAATAGAGGAACGCTATCTTTTCATCTTTGTATAACTAAAATGCAACTTCTACATTAATAATTTAAAGAATATTTCTAAACAGTTCGATGTAAAATCTCTTTTAAGAAGACTTTCTGATAAAACTTCAAACTCATGGCAATTTGTAAGCTAATCATTTGGTACTTTAGATATAAAAGGTTTAGCTAACAGCTGAGAAGCTTTTATTAACCCACAAACATCACCTACGCATGTTCTAAACTTGTTTTACTTTCCACAAAACAAATGACATCCCGTTAACCAGACTCACTGGCAACAGAGCAATTTCCCTTACTTAATGAGCCTGAATTTATTTCGTGGGTCGTTTGGCCTAGAGCTAACAATGAAATAAATGAATGAATGGACGAATGAATGAATGAATGAATAAGTAAAGAAAAGTATGAGTAATACCACGACTCTGTTAAAGCTCACACTTTACAATGATCAAAACCTTATACAATTACATTTCAAAATGTTCTTTTGGCTTATTCCAGGCCTCAGTTATTAAGAGTAAAAACAGTTCTTCACTCGTGAATCTAGATACCTATACCAGTTACTTAGAACAAATTTTTTCTACGCAAGCTTACGCGAGTTCAGTAAACATCGATCGGGTTGAAGAAGCTTGCAATAAAAATATGCAAAATCTTTCAATTGTTATCATAAGATGGCATATAATGACGACCTGTCAAACGAAAACAGCGGAAATGTCTTGTCTGTGCCATTCAGACCTAAAATAATTCAAAATCTTGGTTTAAAAGTTTATTAAAATTTACCTGGAGGCTGAATAGCACAAACAAGGACCGAAAATGATTTCTTCTACGGCCTACAAGGCAATTTAGCTTTCGTAAAACTTATAAAAAATATTCGACGGAAAACTCGAACCTCTTTCACTCGCTTATTTTCTGAAAATCTCGTATAACCGAACGCACAAGATTTCCAATTCCAATTCCATGAAGTAGAGTCGTTAAAGCCACGCGCTTTCTTTTTTTCGACAAGTAACATCTTGTGGCGTATTACAAAGATCTTTAATAACCCACAAATAAATGACATTTGCTGTTGAAAAACCATTAAACTTGCCTTAAAAGAATCAATCGCAAAACCACAAACATGCATGCACTTAAGACGTATTTATATATGCCGCACCCAGACAAGATACGAGTGGTTTTAAAACTGTATTATTTGACTACACGGCCTTATCCTCTCTATTTCTATATCTAAGCCATCTCAAACAACCCAAGTGTTCTTCGCGAGAAACAAAATCGAGATTACCTGACAGTCGCACGCAAGGTAAGCACTTGGATAGACGTTGACAAAATGGTGATATGTTGAAAAAACTGATAATGAAAAAACGTACTAACATACTGTTTGGCCAAGAACACCTGTTTTATTTTGCTCTGGAAATTTCGTATCACTCAGTGTGCAAACAGCTCATCCCGGACGTCAGTTCAAACCGCACAAGTTGTTCTGAAGTTGCTGCGCTACCACTTCCTTGTGATTCTGTTTATCAGCCGGGCTGACTCATTTTTTTATTTTTTTTTTTGTAGCGGTTAACGTTTTGCGCTTTAAAATTTCCTTGCTCTTATCGCTATAAACCCAAACTCAATCTTTTTTTGACTGACACAGACTAAAAGGCAAATTTTAATCTTATCTGTTTATTACGACTGGCGCTTTACAATTCGATGCTCTTATCGCTATAAACCCAAATCCTTTCTCGAACGACGCAGCCTAAAAATTGCTTTTACTATCTGCCTCCCAAAGGGACGGATGGAAATTCTATCGAACAATTCACCGGGTAAAAATAACTCCAAGAACTGCACGGAATAAACATTTTCATCTTTCTTACCAAGGGACGGATGGAAATTTTATCAAAGCGTTTCACCGAGTAAAAGAACTCCAAGAACTACACGAGATTTTCGTGTTACAGGAATCAGTTTAATTTGCTTTCGGCTCTGGTATAAAGTAGGATTAACCATACATGGCAAATAATCTTGTGGCCGGAGACAAAACAAAATGTGCTGTAGAGAGCTTTTTTAATAGGTAACACGATAAAGCTTTTATAAAAACAAGATGAAGTGCTTCATTTATGATTCATTAAAGTTTTGTACATTGTCGCGTATTATTTCACGTCAGTCTAAGTTTCTTTATGGAAAGCGTCAAAAAAGGAAGCCAATGTCAGTCCGCATCCGCCGTTAAGCTGCGTTAGGCGCATCACGCACGGGCTACTTTCACGTCATCAAAATATTATTAGGACAAAGGATTGAGGAACACATGGCAAAAAGAGTGCACGCTTTTTTTATAAGAACCAGTATCTTCGGCTGAGGCTGAGCTGTTCTTAAACTTTTAGGCGATTTCCGATTTAGTTTCGAAACAGTGGATCAGTTGCCCGGAACAACAAAAAGGCGCTTAGAAATACGAGTTTATTTCTTATCGCGGTATGCAATAACTGCAGAGAATACTCCACGGAAGGTGCGTGCGCAGGGTTTGTACACACATCTTGATCTGTGTCTAAAAATTAAACAAAATTTAAACATATAAAATGTTTCAAATAGAAGTTTCAACTTGGTTGTTGTTCTCAACAGTCTGACTGGATAATCTTATTTAGTTTCTTTTTTTACTTAAAAAAGCGTGTAATCATTGCCAAGGAGGCTGAGAAGCTTTCGAATACGTGACCATCGAAAAAAACTTGGCTTCTAAACCGGAATTTTTCATCTGCTTTGTGGGGGATTTCAACACCCAAACACTTTAGTGATTACGTCACCCTTCCGATCGAGGTTGCGCGACACAAGTGAAATGCGAACTGACTGCACGTACTACAAGTGTTGCTCGATGACGAAATAGATTCAGGTACCGGCTTCAAAATTGCTTGTTTTAACTCTTTTAATTTCAAATACGTCGAAATAGTGCGTTGATAACTTGGCACAACTGGAATAAATACTCTTCATGTTATACTGAAGAACGAGACTCAGATTGGCCAAATTATAAGAACAAGCTGAGGCGCGGGCTCGATAGCTTTTTTTAAACTTTACTAAGCTTGGATCTTTAACTGAACATTTCAGTATGAATAAGAAATGCTTAGCAGTTTGTAATTACTACACTGGAAATGGTCTCGGTGAAACGACTCAGGTACATACACTGAAACAAGAACAGTTTAAGAACAACTTGAGGCTCAAATCGCCAAAAAATTAAGAACGACCGGCGGCTTAATTTCACTGGTTCGTAAAAAAAAAAGCGTGCCAGTTCATCTTCAGTTGTTTCTATATTTGACCAATTTACAAATGTCTAATCTTGCTTGAGTTATGTAATGAGAAGTTAGATATTGATCAACTGGCTTGGGCTGAATGGAATAACAAAACAGGAAGACTTGCATGTACGTGCTGACATCAGACAATTATTTTTCTCTGTGACTTTCCAACCAAAGACAAACAATTTTTTCGCTTGGAATATAAATATTAGTTGTGACATAAAAATCAAACAAAATTCAAAAAGTTATGGCTATCACTCAAACCACCGGTAATGTAGTTTTCTCGGTAAATTAGTTCACAATGTTTAGGAATTGTTTACTTTCAAAGAAATGTTTTAATGATTTGAACGTTTGAAAAATGGGGACCAAGTTACGGTGTATTTTCCCTAAAGTTTAAACGACACTCAGTCATTTTTAAATAAAAGTCTTTTTTGTTTAGGCCTTGACTTTACATGACTGAAGACAAAAAAAGGTCAGACAAATATCCAGAACAAACACTTAAAAACATTATTATTGAATTATTGCTTAGAATTCGAAAGTGGCACGATAACTTGTTTGAATTAATGACCTGGTAGAAGCTTATTAGAGCGAATATCTCTAACCATAGCGTAACGTGTGGCACAAGTTAAAAAAATCTACCCCGATGATTTTTCGTCCAGAGATAAGAAACGTGCTTTAACTTTAAAGTTCAGGAGTTTTTTCAATTTCGAGAAAAGCTCGAGAAACTCCAGAAGGCTCGTGAAGTAGAAAAATCATCAAAATGCACCGCAATCGTGGGTAAGAGAATCGAAACTCTCGTGAAGACAAAGAAGAAAAAAACACTTTTCATAGATTTATAATTTGATTAATGAAATAAAAAGCTAGTGAATTGGGTTGATAGAAATGAAAAGCTGTTAATTCGGATTTATTTGTGAGAACTCAAACATTTGCTAAAATTTCTAACTTGGAAAATCCCAATTTGCGACTCATTTTCAAACAATCATTACCCTATGGGATAAAATTCAGAATTGGCTGAAACTTCGAATTTCACGACTTGAATACATATATTCAATGCTAGCAAAAAAATCATTTTTGTAAAACTTATTTCCTTGACGAGCGGCCCGATAGAAATTCGCCAAAATTAGCCAATTTTCAATTAGCAAATGCAACCAAGCCTCGGCAACTGTCGAAAAGTGTGCAAGACATCTTGTGAAAACATGGTGATTGTTCATGTTATGGCTGTTCGAATAAAGTTATTTTATGCTGTAATAGCAGCTAAACTTGCTATGTTCGTGTTTGGAGGCAAATTTTGTAAGCTAAGTGACTGCTTATAACTTGTTTTCTTGCTACAATGACTGAAATTTAAATGACTAAACTTTCTTGTGCTCTATTAGAACAGAAACTGACTCAACGGCGATCTGTACCCTGTTAATTAAAACTTTTAACTTGTCAAAATTTTGTTTTACGGGAGTTACAGACTTCAGATATCGAGAAAGTGACTTTCTGCTGCTGAAATATGACGAAGAAGCCGTTTTTCCAATCGTGTGACATATTGTTGTCATTCATGCTGTCATGCAAATACCTTGCATACCAACGGCTTCCACCAACTTGTAAACGTATTTTATCAAGTTTTTATTAGTCAAAATCAAACTGACGAGTAATCAATGATATCAACGTTATCAAATTCCCAAGAACTAAGTAAATCGTTCTTGTGATTGGCAGGAAGAATTTTCGTCCGAAGTAGTGAATCTTAAAAACATTTTTGTAGGTTACGAACAAGTTTCAATATTAGTTTGCATTGGAACACGACATCGCGCTGCACCTCGCCGCCTACCAATTCCTAATGAGTTGCAATGTGCGGGGCATCTGTTCATCTCAGAAATATTTGGGGAGCAACTATAAACGGATGATGTTGCTAAAATGAGATCAATTTTATTATCAACTTCGTTGTGTAACGATCATCAAACGGAAGTCGAAGACTCATTTTAGGTACGTTCTTATTTTTGTAATTATTTACTCTAAACGTAACTTTAACTTCTCGAATTCTTTCATTTTGGATTATGGACTATGGGTTAAAAACGCTTTCGAAATTACCATGACCCAGTCTGATATGCTATTATCATAGAAAAATCTTGTTTACCTCTTTCGCCTCCTAACCTCGCTTCTATACGTTTCAGGGCCATTTATTGATGCTTATTAAATGGGTCTAGAGACGGCCTAAAGCGCAAACAACACTATTATTTTGAACTGAATACTCTAAGGAAAATGGAAAAAGACAGTTGGTGCATTTTCCAATTGAAAATAATTATATATTATTTTTTAAGCGTGGAATACCATCAGGTTTAAGAACCCAATTACTGTGGACTCGATGGCCTGTATGCATTCGATTTTATGAACTGATTTTACTAACTTTATACAGAGAAATACTTTAGGCATTTGGAAATGACAGCACTCGAACTTTACTTCGTTATTCGCTAAACTTCTCAAAAGAGGGCAAAATCGTGTTGGAATAAAGCATTACTTCCGCTTCATTTTTCGTGTATGTTTAGCAGAGAAACTGACTTGTATCGGTTTTTGTATTCACATCAATAAGCAATGGTTGTGCGGATAGGTTTCAAAACTTTGATATCCTGCAAACACTGCCTCATGAATTATAAATTGAATCGACTTTTATGAGCAAACACTGGGTTCTTCAAATGCAAAACTGTACTGACGATTCATTTTATAAACAGAATCGTTTTTCAACTGCCCTAGTAGTTACAACAAGTGAACACTAAAGTAAAACTAAAAGCTCATTTTTATGAAATTTTCCAAATTGTATATGCAACTTAATATTTTGCTGAAAATGTTTCCTCCGAACTACAAGATCGATTCACTTCATTTTTGTTACATAAACATAGCCATGGAAATTTTGATGATACTGTCAAACGATCGGGAAAACGGCTTCTTCTTCATATTTCAGCGGCAGAAAGTCACTTTCTCGAGATCTGAAGTCTGTAACTCCCGTGAAACAAAATTTTGACAAGTTAAAAGTTTTAATTGACAGGGTATAAAGATCACCGTGGAGTCAGTTTCTGTTCGAAAAGAGCACAAGAAAGTTTAGTCGTTTATATAGTGTGTTTAACATTTCATTGCGGCAAGAAAACAAGTCATAAGCAGTCACTTAGCTCACAAAATTTGCCTCCAAACATTTAGCTGCTAATACAGCATAAAGTAACTTTATTCGAACAGCCGTAACAAGAACATTTACTATGTTTTCACAAGATGTCTTGCACACTTTTCGACACCTGCCGAGGCTTGGTTGCATTTGCTAATTGAAAACTGACTAGTTTTGGCGAATTTCTGTCGGGCCGCTCGTCAAGGAAATAAATTTTACCAAAATGATTTTTTTGCTAGCATTGAATATATGTATTCAAGTCGTGAAACTCGAAGTTTTAGCCAATTCTGAGTTTTGCCCCATAGCCATAGGGTAATGATTGTTTGAAAATGGGTCGCAAATTGGAATTTTCCAAGTTCGAAATTTTAGCAAATGTAGTTTGAGTTTTCACAAATAATTTCAAACCAACAACTATCCATTTCTTTCGGCCCCAATCACTAGCTTTTTATCTCGTTAGTCAAATTATAAAACAATGAAAAATGTTTTTTATTCTTTGTCTTCACGAGATGTTTCGATTCTCTTACCCACGATTGCGGCTCCATTTTGATGATTTTTCCATTTCTCGAGCCGTGGAGAGTTTCTCGAGCTTTTCTCGAAATGGAAAAAGCTCCTGAACTTAAAAGTTATATCACATTTCTTAGGCCATCATAGGAGAAAATAAGCAGCTATCCCCGCATAAGTACCTTCCGTGTTAACAAACAATCCACGATCCACCACCGTTTGACAGTTAACAGTTTTAGCGCTGTTTTCTTCTTTCGAATAATCATGTATTTACATAGCCTTTTGTAATGCTTACGGGGATCGATCGAAAAAGAAAAATACTTTGTGAAATATTACCGATATACGTGATCGCGACCAAACAACAGTTTTACTGTCAACTGTCACGGGTGCCGCGGTATTATCTTCTCTGATCTGATTACCCGTGCTTGGCTTTCACGTTATTAGCAAAAAACATCTTAGGACTTAATTAACACCAAAGAAAATCTTAGATTAATGCTAATCCCTCAAAATTTCAAAAATACATCCGCTCAAATTTGAAAAACTACAGAAACCGCACTGCGCATGCCCTTGGCGGATGCCTGTAGAAACAAATCGCGAAGGAATATAGTTGGAAAAATATTTCACTCATATCACGGAAATACAGTCCTATATCATGTACAAACTACAGCTATGCGCAGCTTGTTCTTTTGTCGTCTAGTTTGATCAGACGCAGAAACTGTTTCATGCCAGTAGCTCGTTAGTCGTGGCTTGAACGTGTAAACGCAAACAAGGGCGACCTTTTGAGTTCGACATTTTCTTTTTCAAGCTCTTTTTACGAAGGTAACGTAGTAAGGGATGGTTAACATTATATTACGTGTACAATGTATGACAACTATCTCTGGATAAATTTGCTTTAAAACATAGTCATAAGCTTTCGGCTGTCATTCTACAACCTTTCTCAAACAGTGATAACTATGCATAAACTGAAGAATACATAAGAAATACTGTTCATTACAACAAAAGGGGATCAAAAGAACAAAAGGAAAATAGAAATTTACAATTATGGTTTTACCTTAGATGTTCTTCCATCTTTACACTTTACGTTACTTGTTGTTATTTTATGCTGTGCAATTCAGAAGTATCAATTTAGTCAAAAGGTAAATACATGTACAGTATTACATAAACACAACAACTATATCACGCGTTCAATATAGATAACTAATCCAATAACTTTCTTACTTTCTAGAGCTAGTTTTACTAATTCAGAACTCAATTTTGAATTTGCACCGGTTAATATCAAATATTTCTAACATCTTCTCAATGGATTTCAGTTTAGCGTGCACTATACTGGTGTAATCCCCCTGGGCCGGGCGTTCTCGCACAGTTTACTGCAACGGCGAGACCGCGCATTACTACTGCGCCAAGAAAGTTCTGGAAAAACTAGGCATTTATATTTCTAACAACGAAAACACGCATGAATTTCCTTAGAACAAACTGTTGATCAAAAATAAAATAAATCATAGTTAATGGCTGGGCAGTTATATATAATAATTTAGATTAATAATTTTACACAAGATAAGATAAATTGCCAGCTATGACGCACGAAAAGATCTGACTGGTTCGCAATGACATCAAGACGCATAGTTCGGTAAACTTTGGCATTTTTTAATAGCATTCGGTTAAGCAAATAGAAACAAATAAGATTTTTGTCCGCTGAAAGACAACTTAACTTGCCTTCTACAGGAAGCGTTCGAAATGTTTGTTTTTGAGTGGGACGCGTTATCAGAAACTACAAAAAGGAACGATAAAAACGCGCGCCAAGATCTCTTGGATCAGTTACGGTATGTGTCACTATTGGGACATCACGGAGCCATCAGTTGCAAATTACCATCTTGCACTTCCAGCTGTTACATTTCTCATCGCTGCACGTAACCGAGCTCGATTATTAGGGCTGTTGATGCAACTAAGCTCGAAACTAAAAAGGCTTTCGTGATTCGGAGACTACTTTTACGTTCGCCAACCAATATTGCGCATAGATATGTAGGCTTAATCTGACCTCGTTTGATTTCATATCAAGTTTTCCACTTCCTTTATCCCCTGAGGGGAGAATACTCTCTTTTGTAGACGCACATATTTCAAAAAAGGGTTCTTGACATCAAAAGCCATGTCAGACGGCATACAAAACCCCGGGGCTTCCCAAGACCTATGCATGCACGAGTGCAAGAAACATTCCTAGCTTTATTTTGTCGTACAATAAGTTCCTTCTTTAAATGTAGCGCTTACAGGAATATTTCAGCTAAAGATAAGCCATTATGGGTTCTATTATTAAACACGAAACTTTAATTGCCTTGCTGTTTTCAAAAGGTATAAGCCGATTTTTCAATATGGAAGAGCGAGTACAAACAGCCGTTTAGGGACTAATCCCCTGGCACCCGAGTGAGTACCTTGAAAACGTACAAAGGAAAGCCAAATTTGTCTTACTCGCCACTGCGTTGGCATATCATATCTGGTACTTGAAAAACACACGCAGTTTTTTTTTTTTTTTGGACTTCGGAGAGTGATATCTCGAGTTTGCAAGCGTTTTAGGGGGGAAAAGGCCATCAGTCTCAATCCACAGTAAACAATCGCCTGGCGCCAATAGACTGCAGGTATTTTTCTTTCTTCTCAATGTTTTCCAAGTGTCGTCCTTGATAGGTGAAAGCCGAGCGGAAGCTCGACCATTAGTATTCAAATTTGTCATTTTGTTTTTGCTCGCTATCTCCGATTATTTGGGTTTAAGAGGAAATTGGCATGAAATATTTCATTTGTACTTCCCATTTGGTTTCTGAAAGCCTCGCTTTTACAAACGTCAACCTCCCGGGCCCTTTGTTAACACAATAGACGAATGTGGATTTATCTAACAGAGGCAACTAAGAAAACAAACAACAACTAATCAGAGAATTACATGATTTATGGATTGGCCTCGAGTACCATATTATCGACATTGGCACTTTTTTCGCTTTTGAAAATAATTGTTTAATCTTACAAAAACAGTTCGTAACACACGGAACTGGCTTCGTTATTTCTTATCAGTCATTCCTGTATTGTTCTTGGGTGCGATCCATGGTAGATTAT
>JANVCF010255145.1:0-15219 GCA_025388745.1 Hydrozoanthus gracilis
AGAAAAAATTCTTGGATACTGGACATAGCTTCATATCAAGTTTGCAAGCTACTCACTCCCATCTAATATACAGCATAAGGTGCTTCCAATATTGATAATTTTCGGAATTTTACCAAAGGAGGCGGCAGCAAAAAAGGAAGCGGGCGGGGAGGAGAAACAACTAATTTTCTCATTACTTGGTCTAAGAAACGGCAATAGTTGTGAAAATTGGAGAGACCACATGTGTTCTTTGAGCGTCTTTTTTTAAAGTATTGTTAGTAACATTTTATCGCATACAATTTATTTGGATGACTTTTGTAGGGTACAGTGAAGCAGATACTGTCATTTTCTGAAACAGAAGGTGACCCTGTTCTGCTTGATGTCTGTGGAAACTATCTTGTTGCTGGCTCAACCCTGGGATGTATCAAGATGTGGGATTTATCTCGCAGGTACACTGTGTATTGTAGCTTTACTGTTTGTTTGGCAACATTCCTACACACTGTACATTTTGAATTGAAAACTCATGAAAATTCCCATGAAAATATTCATGTTTTTTCGAGAGATTCGATTTACTCATGGTTTTTATGCTATTTTCATGGTTTAACCTCATGCTTTTTTGCCGTGAATTATTACGAAAATGCCATTAAAATTCCCATGAAAATGTGTATCTTCTTGGCTTTAGAACAACTTAAAACTTCGCTTTATTTTGCAATGCATTCATGATCAAAACATTGTTATTTGGCGGATCGATCCATCCCCTGATCTGCAATCATGATGAGTGTAATCACGTGTTTCCATGAAGAAATTAAACGAGGAGGAAATGAACTTGATTCAACTTACCCACAATGTTTAATCCCATTTGCCCTTCTCGTTTCGCCAGTAAGTCTTCAGCGCTTTATGCCGTGAAAATAAAATCAGTTCCACTTTTCTGTAGAGAATCTGCACCATTCGGTATGCACTTGAATATGCCATTTTAAAATTGTTCTCCAGTTCGCACAAACAAAACCTTCAAGTCAAGGCTAAGTGCTCAAAAATACAGCAAATGCATGAAAAAAGAGCCTCAACTTGAAAAATTCGTTGGTGTACAGTGGGCGTAAATGGCCTATTTGCAGTCATCCTTCATACACTGCTGGCGACGTCTCCATCTCTCTTAGAATTTGTGTTTGGTTAACGGGTCCATTTGGTTCTTCAGAGGTACATGGAATGCCTCCATATTTCACTTGATTCTCGCTTCATTAAACAAGGACTTCCGCTAGACAAGGATCTGCCGTTTAACAAAGGCCAAAAATGAAAATGAAATGTTTCAGTAGTAGTACTGCGTTCAAGCGATGCTTTTCTTTTAAACAAAGATGTCGTAAGTACTCTTAGTTGCACAAATAAAAGTGAGAAGGCTAGAACGGCAAAGAGCATCATGTTTTCCCTTGCAAATCTCTATGTAGGCAATGTAAAAGATCTTGAAACTCATCATTAACATTGATAATGAGATTTTTAGTTCTAAATTTTGAAACATTTGGACTTTCATGACGAACGGACTTTGTAGTTTTTTCAAGGGGCATAAAGTAGTCCGTTTTGAAATGCTTTGAACTTCCTGACCCGTGAAAATAAATTGTCATGGCTTTAAAGACTTTTCAGGGCCCATGAAAATCAACTAGTCAGAAATTCACGGCAACTGTTGGTTTTGTGGAATCCATGTATCTTCAAACCTCTGTTTTCATGGCCATTAAAAAGTGTTTTCATTGTGTTTTTACAGCATTTTCATTGGATTTTCATGAAAAGGAGATTCATTGTCGTACAAAGCCTAGTTGTTTTGACGTCGTCTATGTTTTTCTTTTAGGGAAGCCAAACAGCACTCCAGCCCAAAGTTTCTAGAGGAAAGTATTGCTGGATTTGGGAAGTTATCATCAGTGAAGGTCAATTGCAGTGGTAGTAAAGTCAGCATTCTCTGTGACAAGGTAAGAATCCCAGTCTGAAATGCAAAACTCGTTCAAAAAGACATTGCATATTGATATTGGTGTTCGAGCAGTTGCCTCTAGTACTCAGATGAAACTGAAAGCCATTCATAAACTGTAAACCATGTGAGTTTTTTCCTTTAAGCACGTGTTCCAGAAAATACTCTTGTGCTAGTTGTACTTATTTGTACCACTAAAATTGGACATAGTAGGTGATTCTGTAAACGATGATGTCTAATAGCTGGAGTTTTGTATCACGTATTAGGCAAACAACACCTTCGATACCAAGGTACATGTCTGGGACGTCGAACATGACCAGATCCACTCTTTTGATTTTGCTACTGGTCGCGGTACAGCAGAATTGGATGAGGATCAGAACAGTAATGCCAGAATGCAAGCAGTGGAGATTTCTGGGCAAAAGCCTGTGGCACAGTTCTGGGACCCTACTGAGCCTAAACTGCTAGTGTGTGAGACAGTACAGATACCTGGAGGGTTTTCAGATTCAATGGACACTACATCCAGGAAACCAATACCTTTAGGTGTTGCAGCTGGAGACAGTGGACAGCTGGAGGTAACAACTTTATTGTACAGCTAAGCATAACTATAAGTTTGTTGTAGCCGAACCATTTACTTTCTGATGGTTTTATTGGTGAAAGGGCTCTACATAAAACTTTATGACTGGAAGGCTTGTATTGGGTGATATGCCCAATTCGACTTGAAATTCATTGGCACATAACCGTATACTTGAAAAATGTTACTTGATACTGAGTGATCAAAATTAATGCAGTTACTTAGCAATTATGTGCAGAAAATGTGCAATTCCGTGCAGAAAATTTTAATCTCGTGCACTTATAATCTCAAATATTTAGATCTGATTTAATTATAAACAATACAAGCATAATGAGCCAATCAAAACGCAGTTTCTACGACAAAGACTTGAAAACAAGTAAAATTGCCGGTGTTTTCGGTAAATTTGGAGGTTCAAGTGAAACAATAGTAACAACATTTCAAAAGAATGTGAAGAATGAAAATACCTATAAGGGTACTGTTGTTTGACATCAGGAGCGTGCAGAACGTTTAGTTTAAAAGAAGTTTTACTTGAGTTTTATTTGAGAGTGGAGGAGCAGGAACCAGAGGTTTTGAGCAAGAATCCGTAAAAGTCTTACACGTAAATAAAGACCGAGCCGACAGCTTTTTATGTTTTGTGTTTTTTACAGCTCTTGACAGAAGTTTAAAAGATAAGTATTACAATTTTTCCATCAAAAAAGACCGCGAGTTTCAGTCGTTTTGGAAGGAATAGCAATGCTATTGCGAGAGGAAAGGCTCCGTGGTTACCGAGAGCATTGCAGTAGAGAAGCAAGAGAAAATACACTAAATGATTTCTTTCAACAATACTTGAAGACTTGTTTGCTTTTTCGTGGCTACAGGGACATTTTGAACAGATAGTTCTTGCAAATCGCAAGGTTTACAGGGAAGATTTTACCCAGACTTGAAGCAGTAACATCACTTTTGTAAGCCTGTTGAAAATAAATATGCACGCATGAATTGTCGCGTTTTGTCATGTTTTGCCTTTTCATCGTCATTTCTTCATATTTTTCTTTAGTTTATGATTAGCAACTTAATCAACCTTTTACTGTTCAATACGGAATTTCTTTGCGAGTTTTAGAAAGCTCAAACTACGTTCGCCTTTAGTCAGTTTTTATTATTTTTAAGACACGCTTGTGCAAATCAATTCCACATTGAACTCGTAATGGTCCGAGTGCATAAACTTACTATGTAATTAAAGTTTGACTGAAAGAAATTCTGTTGTCTTTCTCATACAAGTAATGATCTGCAAACTTCGTGGTCTGTATTTCCTTTCTTTTGGCAAACGATGCATTATGGAAATTGATCAGAGGGTTATTGACTAAAAGAAAACTCTTTGGCTTTCTTCTGTAGTGGAAGAAAACATCCTTGGCTCTTAATTAATTACTTTCGAAGTTTCGTGGTTATTCTCAAAGCTCACTAGCCACCTAAAAGTTTTCATCTGTGATGTCTGGATGGCTTTTATATTTCAGTTACTAACCTTTTCGTTTTCAGACTGATGTCATGGTGATATCCTTGTTTGTTACACCCGAAAGTGGGCTTTTAGTGAAAGATACGCTTTCCGTCGACTCATCACATGACTGTGAGTAACTGTTTTATACATAATGAGTTTGTTGCAAAAGTTGCTTGTCTGTTTTAATAATCTTTGCCTGGTTCCCTAGATTGTATAGTTTTACATTTCGAACAGGTTTATCTGCCTTGTTTGGCCCTACCCTGTGTTTACTTGCATTTTTATACTGTCGGATTTACTGGCCTTGATTGTACCTTCCTCGTCTTCTCTTTATGCCCTACCATATTGTACAGGTTTACTGGCCTTGTTTGTACCTTTCTCGTGCTCTCTTTATGCCCACTTATAAAGTACAAGCCCACCCTAGATCCAATCATTCTGCATCACCATGTGCATAGTAGACCCAATCATATTGTATAGGTTAACTAACCTGGATGACTCTTTCACCATGTCCATCGTATATCCTATCATATTATAAAGGTTAACTAACCTTGATGACCCCTTCACCATGCCTTTCGTAGATTCTATCATATTGTATAGGTTAACTAACCTTGATGATCCCTTCACCATGTCTTTCGTAGATCCTATCGTATTGTATAGGTTAACTAACCTTGATGACCCCTTCACCGTGTCCATCGTATATCGTATCATATTGTATAGGTTAACTAACCTTGATGACCCCTTCACCATGTCTTTCGTAGGTCCTATCATATTGTATAGGTTAACTAACCTTGATGACCCCTTCACCATATCTTTCGTAGATTCTATCATATTGTATTGGTTAACTAACCTTGATAACTCCTTCACCATGTCGTTCGTAGGTCCTATCTTATTGTTTAGGTTAACTAACCTTGATAACTCCTTCACCATGTCGTTCGTAGGTCCTATCTTATTGTTTAGGTTAACTAACCTTAATGACCCCTTCACCATGTCGTTCGTAGGTCCTATCATATTGTATCGGTTAACTAACCTTGATGACCCCTTCACCATGTCCATCGTAGATTCTATCATTTTGTATAGGTTAACTAACCTTGAAGACCCTTCACCACGCCCTCCCTAGGTCCTATCGTAAACTTTCTTATCTTTCTCACACACCTGCTGCATGTTTGATCCACAGGTTTCATGGGTGTACAAGTTCCGTTTTTTTATTTCATGAAAAAGGTTTGTGATTAAACAAGAGCATTCCATTTTTTCTTAGAATTAAGTGGTGGTGTTAGAGATCAATAAGAAATGCAGTCATTCAAAGCTCTACACAGTCATACAAGCTCTCATTTCGTTTCTTTAGTTTAAAAACTTACAACACCATAATCAGGTGTAGGATTATGCTAAGCATAATGCTGTGAACCTTTAACCCGTTTGCCTTTGTGTTCCGGTCTTGTTCACTAAACAACCTTTTGTTACTAACAGGGATTAAGTGTAGATGAGAATTCTATGGTGAGTTCTCCAGCATTTGGCCAAGCTGCCTCTGGACGGCAAGTTGTCACCAAGCAGACCATGAGAGATTTTATTGGATTGGAAAAAAGTAGCCAGGAAACGAAAAAGGCAATGATGGACTTTAGTTATTTATCAACCATTGGTAACATGGACGAAGCATTTAAAGCAATTAAACTTATTAAAAGGTAAAACGTTTTCCCCTTCAGTTATAACCGTGAACGACTTAGAAGTCCAATTTACTACAGTAGTACACAACTGAGACGGCAGTTAACTTGGCGCCTATATTTCGACCATGTTACACGTCATAGATGTTTTGCTAGTATTAATGTTTATGCCATGTAAAGAGGATTTTAACTGGTGAACTCCAAGCTGTTCCACTGGCCCTAAACTGATGAACTTTGAAGGCCGAAACGGTTTTTATTAAAGCACTAGTCGAGAGTTCAGAGTCTCTCTTGTTTAAAGTTTTAGTATCAATTTGGATCGAGGCCTCCATTTGAATCCTAGCAAAGATCCTCTTTTTTTGAAGACATTCATTGTTGAAAAGTCAACTAGTTCCAATTCTCACTCAATATTTATTTCTATATAGGTCTATGTGTGTGCGTGTTTATGTTCGTATGTTTATTTTTAACCCCAGTCTTGTCGTTGCTTCACCTTTCACCTTCTAACTCTGTGTAAATGATCTTTTCGCTTCATCTAACTTGAAATGCTATTGGTTCTGGCCATTAAACATCTGTTACACGGCAGCTTCTGAATGTTTTCTCTTTCAGTGAATCAGTGTGGGAGAATATGGCTCGAATGTGTGTAAAGACAAAAAGACTGGATGTAGCGAGTGTATGTTTGGGAAATATGGGAAATGCTCGGGCGGCAAGAGCGTTGCGAAATGCCATGGAAGAACCGGAGCTTGATGCAAGAGTGGCAATGTTAGCAATCGAGCTTGGAATGCTGGTACGTGATTTTGGTTGTTTTTGTTGTTTGAAAAACCCATGAGTGCAAAAAAATTCGAAATTGAACGAAAAAGTCTTATATTTTCCTTTTAATGATACACATGAAAGTTTCTGGAGATACCTCGCCAAAAGTGGCCAACGGTGCGCGATTTTTGTCATGTGATGAGTAATTAATTTTTACAATCCTTAATAATTTACAGTGGACAGTTAGAATCACATTTTCAAACAGCTAAGTTCTGAAACCCAAGGAGAGAAATATTTGCCAGATTGAATACAATTCTTATTTTGTTAAGTATTTTTGCACTTTATTTGCCCTTTTTGCATTCTGTTAAGGAAAAATTGCACTGCCCTTAAACAATTAGAAGCGAGAAATTTTTTTCAATTATTTTAAAAGTAATCGCATTGTTTTGATTTGTATTTGCCTTGTTTGGGATTTACATAGACACTCTCGTCCAATCAGATTGCAGTAATTTTTTTATGCATATTACTACAAAGGAAACGCTGTTCATAAAAACTGAAGTTCTTCCGTTTGCATGCTAGGATGAAGCAGAGAAGCTGTACAAGAGTTGTGGTCGATTTGATTTACTTAATAAACTGTACCAAGCTAGTAACAAATGGACAAAGGTAATAATTGATAGCAATCTTTTATTGTTCTCTTTTCAAATTGACCCCAAACCTGAACGTTGATCTTTCTAGAGTGTCTTAAAGGTGATTGGTCAATTTCCAGTAGTCTGTTTTTAATAGCTATTTTTAATTGACTCTCGGTAATCATCTAATTTTTGATAGTTAATAATCATTCTCAATAATCAGCTAGATTTTTATCAGTCACTCTTAATAAACATCAGTTTTGAATAATTATTCACAGAAATTAGCTGATTTTGAGTAAATGTTTTCGGTAAAGTCAGATACTTTTGGATAAGTTTTCTTGATAATTAGCTGTTGTTTGATAGTCCTCAGTAATCAGCTGATTTTTTAGTTGTTTGCTAGGATCGATATTGTGACTTCACTTTGTGACGCACAATAAGCGATTATTGGAAATGCTGTTTGGGTTTCTCAGGGAACCTGTTTTGTGTATAACTTGTGTACTGTTTAAATAATTATTCCATTTCAACTGTTGCTGTATTTTAAACTAGAAACGGTTGTAGTTGTTTTCCTCCTAAATTAAGTTGAGTCATCTTTTACTTATAGCTGTCTTTGCTGTTAATATAAGGCTCGTCCATTTTTTGTTGTTCGGCTGTGCAATTTAGGAAAATTGAGATCAAATATTAAAGACGGTGGTGTGAAAAAGGGTGTTTTGTTGCTTTGAATATTAGGCAATTGAAACAGCTGAACTTAAAGACCGCATCAACCTGAGGACCACTTATTACAACTACGCCAAGCATTTGGAAGCGACTGGAAACTTCTCAGCAGCTATTAACAAGTATTTTACTATTATGGTTGTATAGTGTTAACTGTGTTTTTATTATGATATAATTGTATTTACTGTTTAACTAAAAAGTTTGTGTTACAAAACAACGTTCACATTGTCTTTTGATTCAGTCGATAAGCTATTTACAGAGTCCAATTTAAACCAATAAAATTTATTTAGAATGATCATGGTTACGTATTTCACAATAGTTTGCTTAGGTTTTGTTTTATAAGTTGTGTATATTTTTGTTCTCGATTATTGTTTTTTTACCTATTGATGGGTTTCTTTTGTAGCTATGAGAAATCGGACACCCATCGATTTGAGGTACCCAGGATGTTATTAGATGATGCTCCCCAACTTGAGGCTTACATCCTTAAAACCAAGGACAAGTAAGTCACTCAACAATCTCACTTGACTTGGTAACCTCGCCTCCATCTGAGGTGTTACCATATCTGTGGAAGAGTGCAACCTCAAACGAAAGCTTACACAAGTTAAAAGTTAATCCAGTGTTTAAAAAGTTTAAAAACGTCTTCCCTTATCATTGTCTGAGTAGATGAGTTTACGCAGTTCAACAACCCCAATTCTGCGATGACCATGTGATCACACTAGTAATCAAGGTTCGTCCAGGTCCTTAAAAACCCTAGAAGTACTTAATTTTCACTTTCCAAAATTTGACGCCACAAAAGTCCTTAATTTTACAAAAATCAGTCATGGTCCTTAAAAAGTCCTTAAATTTTTGCTTTTTCACTGAAGTTGGCATTTTGTTTGAATCACGAGTCATGTACTTAGCTTACAGTTTGTTGAGTTTGAATGAAGACTACACTGTTATGTTGTCATAAAAAGTGCACAGTAATAGTAATGCCAAATCAAACCTTTGCAATTCTATAGACTTTAGTGTCAGGTCCGTGAGTAACAACAACTTAAACGTGCCTATAACTATATAACAGTGTCAAGGAAAATCAGTATCATAAAAAGTCATGTTTTAGGTCAGTTCTGGTTGTTGATGCCCCACGGATGTCCCATCTTACCTTAAAAAGTCCTAAAAAAGTCCTTAAATTTTTCTTTGAGAAAAGCGGACGAACCCTGGTAACCGTATTGCTTGAAGGTTGGGTATTTGTAGATTGCGAGTAAGGATTTTCCATTAGATTTGAGTTACTTATTCACTGACTGTGAGTTACCTTTTCTTTATTGCCACGGACGTATAAATATCTCAAGTTTTGAGCTTAGACCAGGACCCAGTTGATCAAAGGGCGACTAGCACTCACCCACAGTTAACTTTTTAACCCACGATCTTGTTTCCATGGTTACCGAGACTGATTGGAGCTGTAGTTTAGGAGTTGACAAATTTTACCACGGGAAACCTGAACAGTATTTCATGAGAAGAGCAAACCTTTCCTTAGAGAAGAAGTCACTGCTTGAATTTTGGCTTGACCCGGGGTAAAAGCTCACCAACCTTTGAACAACCCAGCCCTGATGAGTGGCTTAACCCAGGGTAAAAGCTGACCATCCATTGAACAACCCAGCCCTGCTTAGCAAGTATTGTGCTGTTGACTTTGTTGTGCAGGGAATTGCGAAAGTGGTGGGCGCAATACATGGAGAGCACTAGTGAAATGGAGACTGCCCTTCAGTTTTATGAAGTTGCACGAGATAATCTGTCTTTAGTGAGGGTCTACTGTTATTGTGGCAACCTCGAGAAGGTAAGGAGAGCCTGTGGTCGCTTATCAGCTCTAAAACAACGTTACGTCAAGAGTTTGTAATTTAACGAGTACAATAAATTACAATGTTGCTTTCAAGAAACTTTTTGATGAGCTATACTCGGAGGGAATTTTTCCTAAAAAGCAACCCTCGTTAAACGAAAAAAGGGATACCTCTACACGTAAAATGGCTTTGTTAATGGCCTTCAAAGTCCATACAACGACCATTCCTGTTTACAGTCGCGCGCAAATGGCAACGTGACTGCATCCATTGTGATCAAGGCTCTAGTTATAGCCGAAAGCTTTTTATTAGTTTTGAAACTTTGTCAACGATAGATGTAAGCCTTCATAATATGATTAACCGTTATTAACCGTACAAGATAAAACAGCAAAGTTGTGTTCAAAGTTAAATTTAAGTTACAACTTGAAGTTGTCCATGAACAGTAATTATAGAAAAGAAAGAAGGAAGGAAGGAAGTGAAGCGAGGGAGGGAGGGAGGAAATGAAAAGAAAAGAAAAGAAAAAAAACTTTGATATGCAAAGTAGAACTCTCTGGTTATATGAATTTTCGAAAATTAAAACCGTTTCCCGTAGCTAGTGTTATGTTTTTACGTACAAATAAAATGTTTCAGACTCCCATATTTTTGGCCAAGCAAGAGCCCCATCCCGGGAGTCCTGGTGTGATGACGTAGCATAAGTCAGCTGACTAGCAAACGCCTTTAAACACGCAAAGTTCGTTCGCGTTTTTCTTTATCTCTTTTATAGTTATAGCTGATAGTATGCCAAGAATTTCAACTTGAAAATTTGGTTTGTCATGCTTTTACCTGCAAAACACTTACATGACGTCTGAACAACCATCTAATAAAGATCTGAGGAAACTCAGAATTTTAAAGGACTGGACCTACTGCTACGTCATTGGTTACCCGTTCTCGGCTTGCTCTGTCAAAAATTAAGTTCCAAACTTTTTTTATTAAAAAGTATTTTTAAATGCGAAAACTTTTTTCGGCTAGTCGAATTCTGAGCTCGAAGATGACAACAGTTTCAATCTAGAAAGCAAAAAAAAAACTAAAAAGCTTTGTTGGGACTTTAATAAAATCCATTTTTTGTTTTGGTTATCTTCTTATGTTGTATGATCGGTTTTGACATCTTTTCTAACGATCTTTCTTGAACGTTTTTTTTTTTGCAAATACAGGCGGCAGAAATCTGCAATGAGACTGGTGACCGGGCGGCTTCGTACCACTTGGCAAGACAGTACGAAAACCAGGTGTGTTGATAAGCGCACTTGCGCAATGATGTTTTGAAAATGATGGTGCGCTGGAACAGTTTTTATTCACGAGTGTGAAAAATTTGCCAATCTTTTTCCGTGTTTTCTTTTCACCATGCACATGAAATTTTTCAATCATGAAACTGTCCACACACGTTTTGGTGTCACAGCGTGTATTTAACAAATTTCAAACAAGTTACGGTGCGCTTTTTCAAAAATGCCTTGACTAATTTGCGCATTGCCTGTCGATCTACGGTTTGTTAGACACTAAAAGGTGATTAGTAGTGGTTTAGTTTACTCATCGTTTTCTCCTTCTCTGCCGTTAAAACAGAAAAACAGCCTTTATGGTAGTTTTTAGCCAGGATAGCATCGCGGGAAACCTTCCCTGAAGATTGTTTTAACCGAAAATGGAATTTATAAATTTTATTTCGCTTTTTATAACTTTTTTTTTATAATTCTAATATGTAATTGATTATAAGTTTACAAAAATAAATCAAGTGACATATAGTATAAGTAAAGAAATAAGTCCTTATGTAAATTTTTTATGGTTCAAGTTATTATTTAACCCTCCGGACTTGTTGTGAAAATTTTCTTTAATATTTGTTGTACATATCTATTTGCCCAAACAATTTTTTTTTAAAATTAGTAGAGTAGTCCAGTGCGTGAAATTTATTCTTGTTTGATTCAAGGAGAATGTAAAGGATGCAATTCACTTTTATACTCGAGCTCAGTGTTACAGTAATGCCATTCGGCTTGCAAAGGTGAGTTGTCGTACGATAGATATTGTACACTTACACGCTATACATGATCATATTTAAACAAATTAAAACTTTGTTTGCAAACCTCTGAATGTCGGCACGGGCAATTACTTTCATAACTTCTTCTTTTGATTTTCTTTTAACTGCCCTGAAACACTGTCTTGCTCTATTGGTGTCTTATCACGTTTCGGAACAGAAGTTCCCTCTTCAGCCTGGCTTTTCAGCGAATCAGAGCGTGTGGCATATCGAAACATTCAGGCATTAATTTGAACTGTAGTTTAATTGATTACTAATGAAATAGCACACAACGGGATCAGAATTACTCTTTTAAAATTCCCTGTCTTCCCTTTTCCTAACTTAATTGCGACCAACATGTTCTTTTGTATATTGTAGGAACATGGTCTCGATAACGAGCTGATGAACCTAGCCTTACTCAGCAACTCAGTTGATATGATCGATGTCGCAAGGTAAGCTTAGTGAACTTTCCTTCCCCGACTGGCCAACTCTGTTGATAAAAAACAGATATGCAGGTCTTGGATTAAAACTGCAATCATTTAGAACGACCAAACCTAATCCTAGGTTATGAAAATTCTTGCCATCTGACAGTGATAGTTAGATGGGATACGCATGTTAGGTTAAGGGATCCGTTTAAATCTCTCTGTGTTAATTAGATGTGAACAGCATGACCACACTTGGTGGTGGGTTAAGGGATCCATTGCAATCTCTCTGTGTTAATAAGATGTGAATAGCATGACCACACTTGGTGGTGGGTCAAGGGATCCGTTGCAATCTCTCTGTGGTAATTAGATGTGAATAGCATGACCACACATGGTGGTGGGTTAAGGGATCCGTTGAAATCTCTCTGTGCTAATAAGATGTGATTAGCATGACCACACTTAGTGGTGGGATAAGGGATCCGTTGAAATCTCTGTGTTAATTAGACTGTGAATAGCATGATCCCACTTGCTGGTGGGTTAAGGGATCCGTTGCAATCTATCTATGTTAATTAGATGTGAATAGCATGACCACACTTGGTGCTGGGTTAAGGGATCCATGGCATTCTCTCAATGTTAACCAGATGTGAATAGCATGACCACACTTGTTGGTGGGTTAAGGGATCCGTTGAAATCTCTATGTGTTGAGTAGATGTGAATAGCATGACCACACTTGGTGGTGGGTTAAGGGATCCGTTGAAATCTCTCTGTGTTAATAAGATGTGATTAGCATGACCACACTTAGTGGTGGGTTAAGGGATCCGTTGAAATCTATCTGTGTTAATTAGATTGTGAATAGCATGATCCCACTTGCTGGTGAGTTAAGGGATCCATGGCGTTCTCTCAATGTTATTTAGATGTGAATAGCATGACCACACTTGTTGGTGGGATAAGGGATCCGTTGAAATCTCTGGGTTAATTAGATTGTGAATAGCATGGTCCCACTTGCTGGTGGGTTAAGGGATCCGTTGCAATCTATCTATGTTAATTAGATGTGAATAGCATGACCACACTTGGTGCTGGGTTAAGGGATCCATGGCATTCTCTCAATGTTAACCAGATGTGAATAGCATGACCACACTTGTTGGTGGGTTAAGGGATCCGTTGAAATCTCTATGTGTTGAGTAGATGTGAATAGCATGACCACACTTGGTGGTGGGTTAAGGGATCCGTTGAAATCTCTCTGTGTTAATAAGATGTGATTAGCATGACCACACTTAGTGGTGGGTTAAGGGATCCGTTGAAATCTATCTGTGTTAATTAGATTGTGAATAGCATGATCCCACTTGCTGGTGAGTTAAGGGATCCATGGCGTTCTCTCAATGTTATTTAGATGTGAATAGCATGACCACACTTGTTGGTGGGATAAGGGATCCGTTGAAATCTCTGGGTTAATTAGATTGTGAATAGCATGATCCCACTTGCTGGTGGGTTAAGGGATCCGTTGCAATCTCTCTGTGTTAATTAGATGTGAAAAGCATGACCACACTTGGTGCTGGGTTAAGGGATGCGTTGCAATCTCTCTGTGTTAATTAGATGTGAAAAGAATGACCGCAGTTGGTGATGGGTTAAGAGATCCGTTGCAGTCTTTCTGTGTTAATTAAATATGATTAGCATGACCTCTCTAAATGGTGGTTGGCTAAGGGAAAAATGTAAACATGAGACTGTTGATTAAGAGTTTAAGGTTAGGTCAAACGGTTTGATTGTCGAAATGTTTGAAAGTTTTCGAGCCCAGTGTAACTTGTGTGATTTAAAAACCTGTGATGCTTCTAGATCGTAACCACTTTAGAAACTGCTAGAGCAGAGTTTTTGTTTACGTACACTTATTAAATTTATGAGTTGTGACCACCAGGTTACTGCTTAATCGCCTTATAAAAAGCTGTTTAGTAACTTTTTTCCTCCGAATAAAGTTACCCTTTGGCAATTTTTTTTTAGATACTATGAAAGTCTACCAAACATGCAAGACAAAGCTGTGATGCTGTACCACAAGGTAAGACTCGAACTGATAATCGTATAGCTGTGAATATATATCACAGCTTTACGATCCCAGTGGACAAGACATTCAGCGATCATGTGTTGAGAAAGAGTAACATAATTGATTGTAAAATCAAAATGTTGAAATTGGTCTTTTACGGCATTTTATAGGGCGGCAACGTTACCAAGGCATTGGACCTGTGCTTCAGAACAGAGCAGTTTGCCGCGTTGCAAGTCATCTCCGAGGATCTTGACGAAAGTACCGACCCTGCCATGTTGGAAAAGTGTGCCGATTTCTTTATGATGCATGGACAGCACGACAAAGCCGTAGAGCTGCTGGTTGTTGGAAAGAAGGTACATTACTACTTAAGGGCATCAACGCTGATGCCACGAGACAACAAATGAAATAGTAGAAGTTTAAGAAATACAAGCAACTATAATGTGCGCCAGAGCTTAAACAGTTCAGGGAAAAAGAAAACTTTTCTTCCCCTTGTACGAACTGAATCACTTTTTTATTTCCAGCTGCCGCCGAACTCTCTGTCTACCTTTTATCCGTGGAGTACGCTAAGTTTTCAATTATGGAAACCTCAATAGGAAATCTTATTACAATCAGGGTTATCTTTCAGAACAACTCCACTGATCAGTTTGAATTGTGTAACTGACCTTTATTTAATTTCAAGCGAAGAGTGTTGTAACAGGTAAGTCGCTGGAAGGAGAACATATCCTTATCTTGCCGTTGCTCGTGGGCTCAAGCTTTATGCGATGCTGGACGGGCCATTGTTTTAAAATGTCTCAACTTCTTATCACAATGGTGGCATGGTGACAAATGCAGGCCTTGCAAGTGTTAACAAAGGCTCGCGAAAGCAAAAAATGAGCGAAAACATACTAGGAAGAAAGGAAATCCTGTTGTTTTGGTGAAATTCCTGTTGTTTTGGTGAAATTCTGTTGTGAAATGATTGAGAAAAGAATGATTAATGTACAAAAAGAATCGACGGTCGAAGAACATGCTGTAAAATGCACAAGAATTGCAATGTAAATTGCATAAAGAGACCAACTGGAATGAAACACGTGGAACGCACTTCACCAATATGTGATTACTTCTAGTTTAATCTGAAAGGTGGTAGCATTTAAGCTTTGGCGGTAATTGAAGTTAAACGAAGTTGTTCTGAAGAAAGGGTTATGCTAGAAACGTCAGCTTTCTAAAATGTTTCACGTGTACTTGTGATAACT
>JANVCF010255256.1:0-12900 GCA_025388745.1 Hydrozoanthus gracilis
AGAACCTATTTAAGAACCTAAGTAGGCTAAATTTCCATTAAGTACCATTTTCATAAGAACCTGTTTAGCCTAACTTGCCAAAAACTAGGTTCTTATATGCGGGTTTTTACTGTATCAATAATGTTAGTTCCTTGTTGCACTACTCATCAGTATCACTGTCAAAATGTGACTGAACATGATGCACATAAAAGTCATGTGGTACTGTCACTGAGAAATGTTTTGAGCATACTGGGCAGATCCTTCCGTTTACTGATGCATCTCCAAGAAAGTTGTCCGTGTCTTCATCTCCAATAATCTCAATATCACTCTCCCCCTGCCATCCTTCTGCCAACAGGGAGCTGCTGGTATCTCTGTGGCTCGTTAACAACATTGAATCAACTTCACTGCCAGTTTGTGCAGCAGCAGGCCTTTGTGGTTTGTTAGTTTCTTCAACAGAAAAAGGTAAGTTCAATTTTTGCTTAACTTCTTTTGGTCTTGTACCTGTAGAAGCTTGGCTGATATCTTTGTTATGCAAACCTTCTTTTACTGATTTTCCTTTGTGAGATTCTTTTGGCACATTGGGTTGAGGTTTTTTTCTTGTGCTAGAAACATCTTTAGTAAGAGTATGGTATTGAGTGGTGACAGAAGCCAACTGTTTTAGACAGTTTCTTTGTTGCTGAATTTCTTCTTGCAAGCGCTTTGACTCCCGGATAACTTCTCCAAATTGTTTTAAAGTATGTTTGTGCTTTTCGCTCAAATGAGTTTGTGACAAGCTTGTGGTTGGAAGTTCACCTTGATGGTCAGTTAAAACACCTGTACAAATTTAAGAATTAACACAAAATCATCGATTTTCATGAAACTGTTTACTTTTATTAACGGTTTTACTTGTTTTCCTACAAGCTTTCAATAATCATTATAATTTTATACTTCACTCTTACAATATTATGTAAAACCCATTATAACATGTTGTTTATTTTTTGTGGATTTCAGTTATAAATAGAAAGAAACTTAGTTCATATTTTTATGTTGAGTACTTCTATTATCATTCTTGACATTCACCTACTGAGAATTGCTACGAGCATAAACATAAAATACAAGTTTTCCTTCACGCTTCCTTTTCCGCTGAGTATTTTGTTCTTGTGATGTTCGAGCTTTCAGCAACAACTTGCTCTCTTCAGATGGCACTACCAATGTACAGCAAAAACAGAAATTATCTGGGGGGGGGGGGGCACTGTCATAGGTTTTTTCTACTCCATTGCTCGACACTAACATATTTGAATAGTAGGCAGTGGGCTAGTAAGCACAATATATTACTAGCCCACTAGGACAAGACACTAGTCAAGTTCAGATTTAATTTGTTACTCTCTCAGCACAAGTCCAATTCGAGTCCATTTTACAACACTAACTAGTCTAGGGGCTAGTAAGAGCACATTTCTACTAGGTGCCCACCATGAAGTTTCACTAGTCCCGGGCTAGAGGAATAGTGTTAGTGTTGAGCACTGCTACTCTGACACTCATAGTATGCAGTGTTTTCAAAATAAGCCATCGGCCATCGCATCCTACGGCAACTCTGCAGTTTGCGACGCCTACTTTGTTGTCTTTTTAAATATTTGTTTGAAAAAGAAAAACTCTAAGGTGGAGTGGATAATAAAAAGTTTGTTGCAACACCTACTTATGTTTTTCCAACACCTACTTTCACGTCTAGAGAAAACACTGTTATGTTGTCAGTCCATTAGCCCTCAATAGAGGGCAATTAGTGGCCGAAACATTGAACACCACAAGAATAACGAGAAAAAATAACTCAGTGGAAGCAGATGGTTTGAAGGACAAATTGATATATGCAGAATTCTAAGCGTGCCCACATTAGAAGTCTTGCATGTACAACATTTCCCAAAATTCAATCTGTGTACTGAGAGTATGAAGTTATCGGAGTTATTTTAGTTAAAATAAATTGTCACTAAAGGAGTTAATCTTTACTTTTTCTTAGTTTTGAAAAGTTTAAAATGAATGCAAGTGCCAGATCTATGATGGATGAGCAACATTTGATTTTTCACATTGTTTTTCTTTTGGTCCATACCTGTGAAACAATGTGCGAATCCAAACTAACACCTGTGTTTCAAATATTTTTTTCACATGGTTAAAATTCTTAAAAAATTTTCAGGGTAAATTATTTCACAACCATTTCACATGGTTCACACCAGTAGTGGTATATAATTTATTGTCTAACACTAACAGTCATTGAGACATATTTATACACAATTCTTGATCTTTGACTGAAAAAAGTAAATGAACGATTTTTTGTACAAGAACTTAAAAACAAATACCTTTGTCCTCCTGTTTCACCTTAAGTTCAATTTTTTCTGTCATATTCTCAATTTCTCTTTGTTGTGTTTCTCTCTGTCTGTTCATATCATTCATCACTTTATGAAGAGCTGCGATATGATCAGCCTGGTCTTGTATCTTTTGTTTGTGAAGAATCTCTCTTGCCTGACTGCCGTTCATATCTTGATGTGCCTCCAAGGCCACCTGTACAAAAGCATCCCTTTTAACAACACTTCCAGTTTCTGTACTTTGCTGTGTACCATCAAAACAGATAAAAATATTACCAAAAGTATTCCCTGTCAACCACTGCTGAAGTTTATCTCTATCTGTGAGAATCACATTATGTTTTCCATCATCTTCCAACATTACTTCTAAGCCTAAGACCTGTTTAAAATAATCCTGGAGTTGCTCCATTTCTTTAAGTTTTTGTTTCATTGCTTCCAATTGCTCATCTTTGTCTCGGTATTTATCAATCTGCTCTTCTCTTGCAGCACAGTCAAGTACCTCTTCTCCAAGTTGCTGAGTCTGTGTTTCAGTGTCAATAGCCTCAATGCCTCTAGTTTCACTACAATCCAAAACCTGAGTTACAAGAACAATGAAGCACACATATATCAGTGAGGAGGTGAAAAAGAGGTGCATCCAAATGTCCAAGCTAAATTTGATATGAATATGATGACCTGAATATCATAAAACTAAGAACAGATCTCACCAGTTTGGGCAACTGCAAACATACAACTGGTTGTTGGTTTAGAACTGGCAGCATTTTTTCATTGATTCCAAACATTAAGTAACATGATTATCTTTTCAAGTCAAGCAACTTTCTTACTGTTGGGACCATGATGCTATCACTAATAATATTTTCATAACCATCATCTTTGCTATCATCATAACTCATTATCATTATGATTATTTTAGGTTTGGTGTGCCATTCCAGCCTAAAGCACTTCAATTTTACAAATCAAAACATTTTGCTGAGGAAAGAGAGTGCCTCTGAAAACATATTCATAAAACTTTCAAAGTGTTTTAGGCCTGAGTTGCACACAATGCAAAAAAATAACATCTTGTTAAAGTAAAAAAATGACTACTTGATTGTCATATTTTTCTGGCTCGAACCTCAACACCGTGTGCATCATCAGAGGGTTTTTCAAGTTTTTCTATTCTTTTTTTTAATTCTTCACATTCCTTGTACTTTTCATTATATGCAGCAAAACCTTTTCCAAGTCTTATAACCATTTCTTCCTTCACAGTTTCAGAATCTGCTTGATCACTTTTGACAACACTTAGCCTTTGTATCTGTTCTTGTAATATCTCTATTGTTCTGTTTGCTGCATCCAACTCTTTCGCAAAATCTTGTCTTTCAGCAAATCTCCTTTTATCAGAGTTATATTTTGGGCTAGCTTTCAGTTGTGATTCTAGTGAGGTAATCTTTTTCTTAAAGTTGGTGTTTTGTTGCTTTAAGTCAAAAATCATGTTTCTCAGACTGTCAGCTTCAGTAGTCTCTGGTTTGTTAGCTTCCCTTCGTGCGACTTGCTTCATTTCTTTCTGCAGTTCAGCTGCTTGATGTTGTGTTTTTTTATATCTATCTTTTACTTCATTGAATGCTGCCAGAGAGAAACAGAAAAGATATGTTAATACAATACAATTGAAGTCCCTATCAAGCTCATTTTTTAAGCTCCAGATGAAAAGTAGAGCCCTTTAAAATAGTCTTGGAAAAAAAAACTTTTCTCGCTGTTCCTCTTACATTTTGTTAGACTTGAAACGTGCAATGATGGCATAGCAGGAGGCATACAGTGTAGCATGTGGCATAAAGCAGAGACATTTTTTTTTGTCTCAAAAAATTTTAATTCTGGCTACAATAGTCACATTGTTATAACTTTAATCAATGAATTATTCAAATTGAAAATGAAACTGAAATTGTTTGAAATAAAAAATTTATGACATTTTCTAAAAGAAATGAAATTTTTTAAACAAAAACCTTAAACACACTGCTGGTATGTCACAGGTTACCAGTTCTCACCTGCTCGGTCAAAATTTACATTCCAATCTCTTTTCGATTAATGGGCATGTAATTAGTCGTGGAAATTTTTGAGTTCACAGACGACAACAGTTTTAATCCAAAAAGTAATAAAAAAATGAAGCTAAAGGCCACTACACACTAGCCAATTTTTTGTCTTTAAGCTCCCGATTTTTTGTCTCAGACAATTTGTCGGGTACAAGGTTTGCTACACACCAGCCGATATTTTGTCGCGAGACTGCAGACTATTTCTGTTGGACCCAGTGCCACTCGTCTGAATGCAACCTCAAACTCTGCCATGTTGGAACTAATACACCTGTCACATGCTTGCACTCTTGCTTCCCATTGGCTGATATGTAGCGAAGTTCTGACAAATTGTCGGTCACTTCCACACACTAGCCGACAATGTCTGATCAGACATTTCTAGATCTAGCTTGTCAGATTTTCCTTCGAGACAAAAAATTGTGTCCGATCCTTGTCTGTAACTACTACACACAGCCAATTTTTCGTCGCAGACGTGGCGGGCTTAAGCTGACCTGTGCTCCTAATCAAGGCTTTTAAGCACCTGTTTACAAATATTTAATAGACTGGACTTCAGTATTGAGGTTGTTATTGTAGATAGACAAGTCCAGCATATATGGGCTCACACTTATAATCAATCAGAGTGCCCTCTGTAGCTATAGGTAACAACACCGAGATCACCCAACTCTCCTTTGACAAGTGTTGTGGATTCTTTTCAAGTCCCTAATAGGAGATGGAGATCAGCGACTAGGCCTTCGTTTTAGCGTCCTTAAATCTGAGAAGATGCGATTGGTCTAACCACTTGCAGATGTTATAGAGCAAAAGCAGTACCTTTTAAGACCCTGAGTGAAGATCCAGCAACAAGATCCTTTCACAATATACTGGCTAACCATGTGGTGGTTTTTTATTATCCAAAAGCTCATTCCTGCCCCATAATTATCTACTCCCAACATTTTCTACTGCTTACTGTGGTAAGCCAAAACACTAATCAAAGTTGAAGAATAAATTATTGATTCACAAGTTGAAAGCTCTGAAAAAATTCTGAGTCACTGACTGTCAATAATTTCTTCTTCGACTATACAGTATATCCAAGATTCAACCTACCATTCATTTAACTAATCGAAGTTGGCAAAATGGAAATTAAAGGCTCTACACTGGCCTAAAGCTTTTTTCTAAGTCTTTAATTAAACATCTTGAACACAGTTTTTACACAATCATCTTTGCTTGTGTAAACCTTGATTAGATAACCAATAAACCAACTGCCTACCAGGGCCTCCCACTGCATCTGCTTTGAGTACCCCCCCCCCCTCCCTCCCAGGGAACAACCTACTATTTTCAACAAGTATTGTGGGCTCATTTAAGTGATCCAATAGTGCATTTAGGATTTACATCCCTACAGTATAGTCCTAATAATACTTATTCACACGGAGTTGAAAGCACTGTTGTTGATTCGAACCCTTGGTGTTTCAAAATACAAAAAGGATTCTAACATTTCCGTACTCACCCAATACTAATTATGCATACAGTAAATTGTGCCACATTTTCATGCAGTTTATGGTCACCAAAGTCCACACTTTCGTTTTAAAATACATACCTAACCATTACCTGATAACCTTGACAGTGATTTCGAGAATTTTTGGTGGCTCGTAAAGGGACGTTAACCTCCGATATTTTGGTTTGAAGATCAATAGCTTCGTAATACATGCATAATGAAGTATGGATGAGTAAGGAAATTTAGCCAAACCACCAAGTGACCTACCCACCTATCCAGTATTTCAGTTCATATAAACTCATTCACTGTGCCCACAGATTAAAGGCACGTTGCAGTCTGCATATGCCAGACTGGGTCAAGGGTCAACATAAAGCATGTGCTTTTGTTGTTGTTGGAAGATGATGAAATAAGTAAGTTTAACAATTTTACGTTCCAGAAATTGTAACATACTAGACTGGCGTATTTGTCTTGATTGGTTGCAAGGAAAACTCTTCTCTCATATCGAAAATGAAGTGCCTTTTAATGACAATAATTGCTTTCTTCGTCATTAAGTTATAAGGGCACAAAATAAGGACTCTTTTTCCAACTCTTCCAGCGCAATAAACATTAGTATAGACTTATCAAAGATGGCAGCCAACCTGTATTTAACGCAAAGTATGCTTCTTTCCAGTTTACAAAGTCGCTCGACCCACTGTGAGGGCCTGAGTGAGGCGGACGCGCTGTTGCAGCTTCGTCGTCAGACAAAGTTAAGTGAACCAATTCGCTGTCACTCGAACTCAACCCTTCCATAAAACACTTTATGTTTGAAAGCGGCTGTTCAGCCTTGAGATGGCAGGAAGGTATCCCGGAAAGATTCAAATTTCTTTCCTTTAATATAGATTTAGTTGCATACGCAGCACTTTCGGTTTCATTCTCGTCCCCAGAGCCCATCGCTTCTCTTAGCCGGCGGGGCCTTCGCACGAGAAATCAAAGTTTTTTTATTGGCTCATGGAAAACAAAGAACTACAGAACGGAAGTCAAGATTTGTTATGATTCACTTTCCAGCTCGATCGTGGCATGGTGAACTTGAGAGAATAAGAAGAAACCTTGAAATATCGGGAAACAATCTGATTTCTACGCTCAAAAAATTTACAAACGCACACTGTGTTAACGGTAGACCGACGTGTTGTACTAATACTACTAATTCCGGAACGGCGGACGTTTTGCAGACTCAAAGTCAAAGAAATAACGAAGCAAACAAATGAGAATTTGGCAAACACTTAGTTTGAGTCTCTAGGCAAGTTTATTAGGTTGCTTTGGTAGTTTTTCATTTAAACGTACAATTTGAATCCGTAGTAACGGAACTTACAAGTTATCAAGTCAACTCGATATTTTGGATTACAAAGTCAAAGAGGGCATTTCTGTGGTCGATTGAGCAAGTGTTTTTACATTTGTATGATTATTTGAATTGAAATTGCTTTTTTAGATTTTGTCGACGTCGGTAGTTGAAAGGTAGTTGTTCAAATATCAATTCAGTATTACTGTGATGTCGACACAATAAAACCTTACGGCTTGCGTGTCACTAGCCGAGTCTGAAGTAACTGCAATGCCGTAGAATGTAATCAACTGGTGTATCGGTGAAAATAAAATACAAAAAGTCTCTCAAGATCCCGTTCAAATTTACTTTTTTAAATTCATGTCATGTCTCAAATGTATCACGAACAATTTCTTTCAATTGTGAAGACTGATTGTACAAATCTCAACAGACGTTCTACTTGAGTGCCCAGCATATGATAGTCTTATTTTTGCTTTTATACTTTGTCTGCTTGTTTTCGTCAATCAAAAAGAAATATTTTGTTGACTCTATATTTCGAACTAATAAACGACCGGACATGCAAATCTTTAAGCTTAATCGGTTGATATCGGGCATTTCAAAGGCGAAACAACCAAAATAAATAAATTTGTAGAGCTCAACGAGGGATTCAAATACGTACAACGTTTTAAAATAACTGAAGAATGAAGGAAATGCCAGATCCTGTCGGTGATTAAAGTGTCCTTTCTTGAAAATACAACGATCTTTATCGCCTCTTAAATCTTTTCTAAGGAAGTGTTTCCCAAAGCCCGGGGCAATGATTGATGCTTCGAAAGCCGCCTCACTGCGACCGCCAAGAAAAGTCGTCAATGGCGGCAAAACCGGAAGTCCGAGAATCTTTGTTTTCTTGTGCGAAGGCCCCGCCGGCTAAGAGAAGCGATGGGCTCTGGGGACGAGAATGTTTCGGTCAAAGCTATGACTGGGCCCAGGTCAAGATCTAACGCGAGGTCCTGGTACATACTCAGGGGGGAGGAGGAGGGGTGTGTTGGTTCATAACTACGTCACACGTGGCAGAAAGGACAAAAACAAACGCTTTAGATCAAACAGCTGCAAACAGAACATTTATCAGTTGTTGCCAAAAACGTGGGTGATTGAAAGAACAAAAAAAAAAAAAAACACAGCCACGGTATTTAATAGCGATTGCAATTTCATACTTTGACTTTGTTGACACTAATTTGCAAGTCAGATCTAAGAACATAATAGACAGGATCAAGTCTAGTGTAAGTACATCTAAATCAATTTTGGCCAGCTGGAAAATAAATTATTGCTCTAGTGATTCCAAGAAAGGTTTTAGTGTATGCTAAACTTGAAGTTTCAGTTGCCATCACTAACGAGAACGAAACAGTTTAAAGCGAAAGTGAAAGGCGGGGATGTTACGGTAGGATATACAAATCAGTGCCATGTCTGCACTGTAGTCAGACAAAGTCGCCAGGACATGGCTGCGAAAGTTTACTAACTTTTAAATGATGCAAAGGTCAATAATTTAAATCCATTGTGCATAAGTCCACAGGGATAAGTTTTAACTTGCGAGGAAGCCTTATTCTTATGCCCATTACCGCTTTCACCAGATTCCAGGTATTTTTGGATGGTAATTACAATAAGACAAAGACTTGTGTAAAGTTTAAACGTAAAAAGTGAATATTTTCTGGCCTTTTGAACCAACTGCATTTCTTATGGTTTCTTTTAATTTATGTTTCAGTCAAACAGTGCAGTTATGGACAAAATATCACACCTAAAATCAGCAGTAAAACTGAAGAACCCTCATTTGAAGAAGATGGACAAGGATGTCTTGTTTCATTTGGGCCTATCAACTGATGATGATCTCAGTAGGTTTAACGACGTTAAGGTGAAGATGTATAAGTATTGCATTATTTTACAATGTTCCTAGAGCAGGTTTTCCTGCTTTGCCTTTGGCTATCACTCGGTTTTTAGTAAGATGCTTGTGATCAGAAGAATTTAAAAACGAAGGGAACCATTATTAGTTCTTTACAAATATAATTTACAAAATCTTGATGAAGAAATTGAAATGCAGTCATTCGTTAGTAAAAAAGCGTGTGACCCTTTACCTTTTTGTCTTATATCATGTCCAGAACCACATTATTATTTTTTATTTGTTAAGTTATTATAAGACTAATAAACAGATCTAGATTGTACACCTTGTTGAAACAAGTTAAAGGATTGTCATTGCAATGGCCAGGCATTATAAATTGGACTTTTATCTAGTGAGGTGAGAACTTGTGTCCTATAGGTAAACCCTGATTGCATCACAAAGACATCCGCAAGAGTGGCCTCATTACTATGAACATTGACGTGATAATCTGGGAAACAGTGGTAATGATTTAACCTTTCTGCTTTGAGGTAGACTGTCTAAAAAGGCTTGTATTTAGTCAAATTTAAAGAGGCATTTTTACAGCAATTTTAATTGTAAAGAAGGGAAAAATAGAGAATCCTAGTTGGACAGACCTGTAGCAATATCGGATACCCCCTCCACCTCCCCCTGGGAGTATTATGGTCTGCAGCAACCTTTTTGTTTTTCAGTTTGTTATTATGGGAGGCAGCACAACACGTATGAAGGAATTTGCCAAGTTTGTACAACATGAGTTGAAAGGTTATCTTAGTGAAGGAGAAAAGCCAGAGCCTGAAAATGTTTCTCGATCAGACCGCTATGTGCTCTACAAGGTTGGCCCAGTATTGGCAGCAAATGTGAGTACTTAAAAATTTTTTTGACTTTTTTTCTTGTGCTATTTTGCTCTTTGAAGGCAGTTGAATGCCTATTGAAAGAAATTCATTGGCCTTGCTGTGGTGTGCAATTTGCATTACTACACATAATAGGGTCAACTGTCAAACAAAGTAAGACACTGTCATGTTTAGCTTGATAAACAGCACTAGAAAAATTTCAATCCTAGTTGAATGTTTACAGAAACCAAGGCTAAGTGAGCCCTTGGGAAGGGGGGAGGTACTCCAGGGTTAAACGGGTGGGGATGACCATAGGAAAAGTCCCAAAAATATCCTAAAAAATACCAAGGGATAACCCTAAAATATACCTCTCTGTTTTAAAATTACCCTAAAAAATACCAACTGAAAGCTGAAGTTTTTCCCTTGGTAGCTAACAGAGCAGCGCTAAGTCCCCTTGTGTTGTGCTGAACATGATAAGCAGTAAGCAAAGTTGTGCACATAATGGGATGTTTGCCAAAAGACTTTTGAGACAACTTTTTATCAGTATGCCTGCTTGCTAAAAACAGTACTGCAAGCAGTCAAATAGCTTGGCGTTTTTCAACCCTAAAAATTACCAGGCTCTTGGTTTAACACAGGATTTCTTTTAACAACCCATGGAAAATACCAGACTGACTATACAACCCCTAAAAAATATGATGGTCATTCCTAACACCCCAATATAGGGAGTACATGGGGGGGAGGTGAGCAGGGAAAAGGGGGGAAATAGATGAGCGTGGAAAGGGGGGGAGGACTGGATAAGCAGGGTAAAACTTGGGGGAATGAATGAGCAGGGAAATGGAGGAGGGCTGGGCATGAGCAGGGAAATTGGGAAGGGCTGGGTGAGTAGGGAAATGGGGGAGGGCTGAGTGAGAGAGGAGAAGGGAAGGATGGGGTAGGCAGGGGATAAGAGGATGGACTGGGTGAGTGGGGAAAGGGGAGGAGGATTGGGTGAGCAGCAAAAAGCTGCGGAGGAACTGAATGAGCAGGGAAAAGTATGGAAGGCTGGTTGAGCAGGGAGGACTGGGTAAGCAGGGGAAAAGGGGAAGGGCTGGCTGAGCATGAAAAAGGGGGGAAGAACTGGTGAACAGGGAGAAAGGGGAAGAACTTGATAAGTGGGGAAAAGGGGGGGGAGGATTGGGTGAGGGGGAAGGGGGGAACTTGATGAGTAGATCAAGTGGTAACTTGAACAGGTGTGTTTCTGCATTCTTTAGAAACCTTCACCCTACCCTTTGCTTTACCAGCCCTCGGAATTATAAAAATGTTATAATATTATATACAGACTCAAGCAACTGTTAATGTTTCACAGCATGGCATTGGAGTCCCATCCCTGATGGTAGTTCTGCAAGAAATCCTTAAACTTCTTCACCATGCAAGAGCAGTGGGGGTACATTTTTTTCGGACTGGAACAAGTGGGGGGCTTGGTGAGTTGTGATTGTAATGGTTTGTTAGGGTATAGATTTAATTTTAAATCTCAACATCATGAGAAATTTCTGTTGTCTCAGTTTTTGATTTGATTATAAGTAAGCAAATAAGAAGATTTATATACATGTTAATGCCCTTTTTTGAGTTTTGTTATTTCTTATCAGGGTTGGATCCAGGGACAGTGGTTATAACCAAGGCATCTGTCAACCCTTTGATGGAGCCTTACCATGAACAGGTCAGTACAATATATTCTGTATAATCAAGGTGAAGAAAGGCTGCCAAGTCAATACCAAAATGAGAGAGGTTTGACCCAAGGGCTACTTCAAATTCAGGGTAAAGAATATATAGGGATGCTCCAATATCAGAATAATATAAAAAATGGATTCATTCTACTTGTAAGATAGACCAAGTTATGCTAAAAGTTTTTTTCCAGATTTGTTTGCTCATTTCACCTTGTAGACTATATGATGTATTCATGGGCGGCTGAAGAAAAAAAATTATGGGGGGGGGCCACAGTGAAAGTTGTAATAGTTCTTTATTAAACCTGAAGTTCCTATTCAAAAGTTGCTGTTAGCAACCAGATTATTGGTTGCTTACAACAACACCCCCCAGTTCCACCGCCCATGTATTACCAATGGACCAATTATTTTTAATATTTTTTAGCACTACAGTTCTTAATCACTTTATTGGGCTTATTATTTTATTTATATAAATAAGAAGTTATGATACATAATTAAATTATTTCTTTGTGTTCACAGATAATTCTTGGAAAGGTCACAAAGTTTTCTACCCACCTTGATGAGCAGCTGAGAGAGCAGTTGATGAAATGCAGTCGCAATGTACCAGTTGCCAGTGGCAACACTATGTGTACCAATGATTTCTATGAAGGTGACAAGTTAACTTTTATACATTTGACATTTAAATTGCATCTTAATTTTCATCGGTAATCATACGACTTAGAGTGCAATTTGGAATTAATTTGACGTTGGAGCAAGTTTTTCAAAAAGTATGCAAATTAACTCCAAATTGCATGAGAAAAGTTGTATGATTGTAACTCATTAACAACATTCATGAAAAAATTACTCAGTTCTGATTATACACGCTGATGTTGCATAGTCCCTAGTGTCTCCCATTCATGCCATCATTTTATGTGACGCCATTGGCTTATAAAATCTGCTATTGTCTTTCAGCCAATATTATTCCATAATTTTGATTTGTAATTTGCACTGTCTGGTGTTACTCTTATGCACTGGTATTACACGATTTTGCATAAGTTTTACCATTGAACTGCACTGCTCTCAGCCAATCAGAACTGAGTATTATTAGTTATGTAATGATTTCTCCATCAAATGTCTCCTTGTTGTATTGGTGGTCAAACATTGCTGTTATAGTTGGGGGAGATATTTAAACTTGAAGCTCAAGACAGGGGGCTTGTTATACACACTTTAGGTTTTAGCTCATTCACCTTTATGTTGGGGTGGAAGGCTTGTTCGAAACTTGAAGCTGCAGACAGGGGGCTTGTTATACACACTTTAGGTTTTAGCTCATTCACCTTTATGTTGGGGTGGAAGGCTTGTTCGAAAC
>JANVCF010255367.1:0-15214 GCA_025388745.1 Hydrozoanthus gracilis
GATGGGAGTTGATTATTTTCAATATTTTGTTCAAAGGGGGCGATATTTCGAGGGAGGTGATTAAACAAGGGACGGCTATTACTTTAGAAAATACAGTAACTTGTTTCTGTACCAGTTGCCAGCATATTTTTACAGCGCCACAAGACCTTGCATGCTTTGGCAAAACATCTAAAGGGTTCCTCTTAGGCCATTTAATTGTTTTGAACTAAACTGAATCCATTTGGTTCATATTGCTAGGTAAAGTATTTTTCAGGAAAAATTACTTTTGACGCGCTTACACGCTCTATAACAGCATAAATAATTTCCTGCTGGCACCAGGGGAATCTCTATATCGACCTTTTGGTCTCAATTGCGATAGCTATCCAATTTTGAAGGCCCGCTTTGCTTTCCATTTGGATAGCGAAACAGGCTCAATTAAGGGCAGCTGTATTGCTTCAAGGTTCGTGAACGACGCAGAAAGGTTTGTTCCAACGGCTTCCCAACCATGTTACCGAAAAATCGGATGTCGCGTTTGAAGCACCACTCAGAAGCCAAATTCAATCACGTGACAGAAGTCATCCCACAAGCAGCCCAGACTCAAAATCGGTGTGAGCTTAGAGATACAGCAATTGTATGTGTAGATAACCCAGAGTACACCAAAATCATTTAGAAAGAAACAAAAAAATCAGCTAGAAAGGGTCAACAGACTACCAAAAACAACATCAGACCAAGATTAGTAAAATTTTTATTGAAATTTTACTTCGCTCGCTATTCTATACAAATGCTGTATTTGTAAGCCCCACACCGGTTTTGTGCCGGGGCTGCCTGTGGACAGTGATGATGCTTGATGCGCGACCCCATGTTAGTTGTTTTGTACGGTGCCACAAGTGTCACGACAAAAATGTGTGAATATCAAAGCAAAAGTTTGACAGTACCTCAAACGTCACGGGAAAAGTATCTCTACATCACGGCAAAAGTTTGAAAATATCAGGGCGAGAGTTTGTTGACAGCACCTCAAGTTTTCGTGATCATCTCGACCAAGGTTTGTAAACATCAGTCTCTGATCAGAGTCGGTTTTTCAAATTTAAAAACAGTGTAAGTCAAATAAATGGATAAATCAATCCCTTTAATTTAACTGATTATAGTATTATTGAAGTTTTTTCAACCAGCAGATTTTAAAACACAAGAAGTGCCATGACTTTTGGCCATTCTAAAGATTACATTTAGGAAAGCTTCGTAAGTCGTGTCATGAACAATGTCAAGTTACGAAGTGCGTACGTTTCAAGGTTTGCCTGGGTTCTATGTAACAAATATCAAAGGGATCTGTGAATGAGTCGAGGATACATTAATTTTAACTTGTTTTGTCAACAGTTAAATTGCTTTTTACAAAACATTTTGGACAGAGTTTGGAACTATGTTGGAAGAACTGAAGTAGAATAAAATGAAGTTCCGATTTTTGTAGAAATACAATACTTGTGATCTAGTTTAGTGTACACTGGTTTTAGGCCGCTGGTTTTTCAAATATGAATGAAAGGAGTTTGAGTTTTAACCCCAAGAGTCGCTGGCCTGGCAGCAGATCGGTTTTTTTAAAATTTTTGGTTATTTTAATAGCAGACAGAGTTTACTTTGAAGCGCCAAAACTGTGGTATCGCGATGATCCAAAGTTTCGTTTGACGAATCTGTACTCCCGATCTAAAAAACCTAGAGTAACTCTTTTAAATTGAAGTTTCACTACAACCTTTTTTAATCATTAAGTGTTCAAAGGGGCTTGAGTTTTAATGTGTATAATTATGTTTTGGTCAATAGCATAGGATCAGCCAAACGATATCCCGGTACTACAGTTTTGGCTGTAAGTTTGTAACACATTTAAATAAATACATACACCTGATGTCGCTAGTGCCAACGGGGTCTTTGATGACTTTCCTGCTTTTACGACGAACCTATCAAAAATTACAAAATAATATTTTGTTGGCTAGATTAATTAATGTGCCGGCCCAGTGGCCAAATGAAATAGATCAATAAACAGACGTCAAAACCGAAAAAAAGTAGGCAAAATAACGCCATTGGCATATTTTTGTCCTCAGTTTCACAAGCTTTGCCGCGATGTTCACAAGCATTTTCCGTGAGTTTCGGGGTGCCGTGTTTTCAAACCTCAGACGCGCTGTTTACAAATTCTTGCCGTAAGATTTGGGGAGCCAAGCGTACTTTGCTCTTCGACACCGTGGGATTTGTGTTTATGTGGGTAAGACTAAATTATGGAACTGCAGACCGTGGAACGTGCGGAACCTACGGAACCTGCGGAACCAGAAAAATTCATAAATAGTATTCCAAATATTTTTCTAATACTGTAAAGACTGTAAACAGCGTAGCTGAACTTTTTTATGTAACTTGTGCTTTATAAATTCCAGTTATTATTATTACTTAAAGCGTAGTAGTTGCATATTCTTGTTCATGCAAGCAGTGATCCTTACCGTTTGGCGGTGGACGACAATGGATTCAATCCGATCACGTCCGCGCAGATAAAACCATCGCAAATCTAGTAAAAGTTCTTCGAAATGCGATTCGTTCTCGTTTCCTTGATTGTAACTTGCATAAAAACAACAAAAACCCTTTAGACAGATCAAGCAACACTTACCCTGAACTACACTATAATTCGTAAATTTACACAATTTGTTTCACTGACACTGTGTTTGTGTTTTCGTTAAGTATTTTAAACAAAGCTAACTGCCTTGCGGGTGAAAGCGACTGACTGAGATTTTCAATGAACTCTTCTTTGATATGGCCGGTTAGAAAAATATTTCAAACATTTGTAGTGGTCATAATTGGCACAAGATATGTCGGCAGAAAAGACTCGTTTTCTTTGCATATTTATACTGTATCTGCAAACCTCACCAGAAAAAAGCTAGTAAAACGAAATTACATTCTACTTGCAACCACAACCGTTGAACTAGTCAAGACGAGCTTTTTTATTCTGAATAACTACTGTGGTATCCCACTTTTGTAGTCTTGGCTATATATTTTTCAAAATATCCAAATGGATAGAAAAGCGGGCTCAGATCAGCGGATGTTCGACTAAATAAAGTCAACACATGCCGGCAAGACTTTTCACTCGGCGAACAGAATCTGGAGGGCCTGAATGGGGTTGAACGAATACTGACAATTTCCTGAAATTTTATCTGATTGCTGAGGTTCGAGAAGATTTTTACTTATTGCTTTATTAATGATTGCTAGGTATCAGGCATTTAGTCTTAGAATTAACTCCCCTACATCATGATGGCGTAGATCGACGAATTAGCTCAGAACATTCTCGTAAGTCATTCACTAATTTTCTTAGCAGTTAAACTATGTCTATAGACCCCCCTTTTATATACAGTGGAACATAATAACATGGTTCGAATTAGGCCATTGCTGTTCGCTTAATTTTTGCGAACCAACTTTTGGAGTTTTGCAATTAAAAAAATATAATTTTGCGAAGTAAGTTTTTTGATATCATGTATTGGTTTCAAACTTTGTGTAAACTAAGTGGTATAGACGAAATATATACAAAATCGGGAAAAAATTAAAAGTTGTACGCGCGCACTTTAATGGCTTTCCTTGACCTTTGGATCATGAGAGTTGTAAACAACTGCATGTAAGGATTGATCTCTCGACAGTTTTTTTCTTTGATCGCTCAATCGTCTAAAATTTTCCTTAAAAAGACGACTAAATGCCAATTTTTAAACAGTTTTCTTAAATTTACGTAAATTTACCAAATTAGGTGTATACAGCGATGAGAACACAGTTATATTGACAAGCCTTCTCCTTGTTTTTTTGTGAGTTCACGCTCGCGTTGTCTCGACTCAAGTCTTGACTGTACATGATTGTACTTATAAAAAACAAACTTGTCCCGATAAGATCTGAATTGTTTATATTTATTTTCAGGGAATTAACGCATTCCTTGTTTCCAATACATCACAAGAATACAAAATGAAGCAATACGGCGGAGATATATAAGCTGCCATTATAAAAAGTATGAGGGTCTCTTTGCGGCCATTCAGCTTATTTGCTCAACCTTTTTAGCTTATGCGAAGTTTTTTGGTATTTAGCTTTTTGAGGAGTATAGATTTTTAAGTTTTCTTTTTAAGCGTTGTGCACTTAACATTTAGACTTTAAACTTTAGCTTTTTGCATTTACCTTTTTGCGTTAAGCGTTGAGCATTAAGCGTTTAGCTTTTATCTTTAATCTTTTAGCATTTTTGCTCAGTTAAGCGTTTAGCTTTTAGCTTTTGCTTTAAGCATTTTGCGTTTAGTGTTTAGCATTAAGCGTTTAGCTTTTTGCTTTTAGCGTCTAGCTTTTTGCGTTTAGCTTTTTGCTTTTAGCTTTTGTCGTTTAGTATTTAGGATACAGCTCTTTCGGTTAAGCTTAAGCGTTTACCATTGAGCTTTTGGAATTTAGCTTATCTTAATTAATTATCCAGTTATCTAGCATTCGGATTTCACGTGTCTTCCTCTTTATTTTGGCGCGATTTTAAGTGGATTTTATTTCATATTCGTTCTGAAGTGGACTGAGTTGACAGTGTTCCATTTTTGCCGCCATGAAGCAGACAGAACTTTCGCGCCAATGACGTTATGTGCACGTGGGGTACAGACGAAAGCAACCATTTTCGCGCCAAAATAAAGAGGAAGACACGTGAGATAACTGAATAATACTAATTAAGATAAGCTTAATACCAAAGCTCAATGCATGGTATACGCTTAAACTAAACCCAAAGGGCTGTATCCTAAATACTAAATGACAGAAACTAAAAGCAAAAAGCTAAACGCAAAAAGCAAAAAGCTAAAAGCTAAAAGCAAAACCTAAACGCTAAAAGCAAAAAGCTAAAAGATTAAACATAAAGGCTAAACACTTAATGCTAAACATTAAACGCAAAAAGCAAAAGCTAAACGCTAAAAGCAAAAAGCTAAAAGATTAAAGATAAAAGCTAAACGCTTAATGCTAAATGTCAAACGCAAAAAGGTAAAGGCAAAAAGCAAAAAGCTAAAGGTTAAAGTCTAAAAAACGAACATAACGCTTAAAAAGAAAATTTAAAAATCAATACTATTCAAAAAGCTAAATACCAGCAAGATTACGTAAAAGTTGACCATAAAACTTTGCATAAACTAAAAAGGTTGAGTAAAAAAGCTGAATGGCCGCAAAGGTATCCTAATAAAAAAGGCAGTTAAATAAACGTGGTAGATTCTTGTATGAGGGTACCTTTGCGGCCATTCAGCTATTTTGCTCAACCTTTTTAACTTATAGCAAGTTTTATGCTCAACTTTTACGTAATCTTGCTGGTATTTAGCTTTTTGAGGAGTATAGATTTTTAAATTTTCTTTTCAAGAGTTCTGCACTTAACATTTAGACTTTAACCTTTAGCTTTTTGCTTTTTGCTTTTTGCCTTTAGCTTTTTGCGTTTAGCATTTAGCATTAAGCGCTTAACTTTTATCTTTAACCTTTTAGCTTTTTGCTTTTATTGTTTAGCGTTTAGCTTTTGCTTTTAACTTTTAGCTTCTAGCTTTTTGTTTTTTGCGTTTAGCTTTTTGCGTTTAGTGTTAAGCATTGAGCGTTTAGCTTTTATCTTTAATCTTTTAGCTTTTTGCTTTTAGCGTTTTGCTTTTAGCTTTTAGCTTTTTGCTTTTTGCGTTTAGCTTTTTGCTTTTAGGTTTTGTCGTTTGGTATTTAGGATACAGCCCTTTGAGTTTAGCTTAAGCGTTTACCATTGAGCTTTTGGCATTTAGCTTATCTTAATTAATTATCCAGTTATCTCGCAATGGGATTTCACGTGTCTTTCTATTCATTTTGGCGCGAAAATGTTTGCTTTCGCCTGCAGCCCACGTGCACATTACGTGATTGTCGCGAAAATTGTGTCTGCTTCTTGGCGGCAAAAATGGGACACTGTCAACTCAGTCCACTTTCAGAACAAATATGAAATAAAATCCACTTAAAATCACTCTTGACAACCTCTAAAAATGTTTTAAAATTTTGAGAGTTTTTTCCCTCCTGTGCTGTAATAAAAGGAGACACAGCACAGGAGGGGGAAAAACTCAAAATTTTGCAATATTCCTAGAGGTTGTCAAGAACTACAGCAAAAACAGTAAGTGCTTTTAAGTGGATTTTTATATTTGCTCTGAAAATGGACTGAGTTGACAGTGTCCCGAGTGGACGAATACCTACCTAGATGAATACTTTGCAGCATTCGAGAGATTGCCTGATGTGAAACCCTCTGACGAACGGAACTCCTAATCAACTGTTCTTCTCGGCTCAAAAATCTCCGCCATTTAATTTTTGCCGCCAAAAAGCAGACACAATTTTCGCGCCATTCTCGTAAAGTGCACGTGGGCTGCAGGCGAAAGCAAACATTTTCGCGCCAAAATAAAGGGGAAGACACGTGAAATCCGAATGCGAGATAACTGGGTAATTAACTAAAGCTAAACGCAAAAAGCTAAAAGCTAGACGCTAAAAGCAAAAAGCTAAACACTTAATGCTAAACACTAAACGCAAAAAGCTAAAAGCAAAAGCTAAAAGCTAAACGCTTAACTGAGCAAAAAGCTAAAAGATTAAAGATAAAAGCTAAACGCTTAATGCTCAACGCTTAACGCAAAAAGCTAAATGCAAAAAGCAAAAAGCTAAAGTTTAAAGTCTAAATGTTAAGTGCACAACGCTTAAAAAGAAAATTTAAAAATCTATACTCCTAAAAAGCTAAATACCAGCAAGATTACGTAAAAGTTGAGCATAAAACTTCGTATAAACTAAAAAGGTTTAGCAAAATAGCTGAATGGCCGCAAAGGTACCCTCATAATTTTTGCTTTGTGCGTTTAGCATTTAGCTTTTTGCTTTTAACTTTTAGCATTTTGCTTTTTGCATTTAGCTTTCGTCGTTTAGTATTAAGGATAGAGCCCTTTCGATTTAGCTTAAGCGTTTATCATTAACTTTTGGCATTTGGTAAACGCCTAAGCTAAACCCTTTTTGTTTGTCCGAAATTCCTTGAAAGCTGAATCACGGCGATGCTTGCGCATCTCGTGTTGAACCTACTGTACTACAAATGATTTGATAGAACTTTAACCAAGCTTCAACTTCGCAAGGTAAGTCTTGTTCAATTTTCTAATCACTAACCTTGAAACATACTCACTTGGGGATTTGATACTGATCATTTAACTTACGAAGCTTTTGTAAACCTAAATTTGCCAAAATGGCTTGCACTGCTTGTGTTCAAAATTAGCTTGTCAAAATATCCTCATTTATACTTGTGGTTAAACGAAGGGATTTGGTTTACACTTTTTGTTTCACTGACATTGTGTTTGCAATTTGAGAACCAAGACCTTTGGCGTTGCATGCCTATACAGAAATTTTCAATAAACTCTATCTTATTTTAGGTTAGGAAAAATATTTCAAATGTTTGTATAGCCCGGAGGAAAACTCCGGGGTTAAAAAGGTAAGAATTACCTTTGGAAAAGTCCCCCAAACACCCTAAAAAATAGCAAGATGTGACATTTTTCCAACGTAAAATTTAAAAACTACTCAAAATGATAATTAAAAATTGACTTTTTCTTTGGATAGCTAGTGGGTCGGTGCTAAGTTTCCCTTTGTTGCACTGAAAGTTATTGGTGCGAGCATATAGAACGTTTCCCCCAAAATGGACTTTTGTCTTAATTTCTTGTTAGTTCAATTTTTTTACCAAAACAAGGGACTGGAAGCAGTCTAATAGCCTCTTGGTTTAACACAGGATTTTCCTTTAACAAACCCTAAAAATTACCGTAGTCACTGTAACAATAGGGAGTTTAAGGTTTAAGGACGGCAACACCGATGACAGCAGTCTACAAAAACACATTTCTTTTTTTGCCCTATTCGAACACGTATGACTAGTTTGCTTTCTATATTGTCCGAAATACGCTTTGTAAATAGAAAACGATGATATCGATAGCGATTGTTTTAAATGTTGTAGAAGAACGACCCAAATTTCTGTAGGTCGTTCTCATAGTCGCAAAAGCTTTTTACGTTGTAGTTTTCAAGTCAACGACGTGCAGGTGGCGCGCACAGTGCATTCCAACGTGCAGCTATTGTGTTCACTATTGTTTTCTTCCGTCGTCGTCAACGTTGGCGTACTCGTATCTTAAACTCCCTAATAACCCGCAAGAGGTACGTCGGTCGTACCTACCACTTCGGGATTTAATTTGTAGATGTTATATCCACAAACTAACTTTGTTTTCATCGCCTAGTTCTTCAAACACAAGGGCCAACAAGATTCCGTCGTAAGCAGGCCGGTTTGGCCCTTAGCAGATCCAAGAAAACAACACTCCAGAGGAAAGCTTTTACAACGAAAGCAAAATCCGTATCAAGAAAAGTAGAAAGGTACAACAATTTAATGAAAAAAAAAAAGACAGAGAAACAACCAGCCCAGTCTGTTCCCACCGTTGTCACATATTTTTATGGTTTCTCAAAGTAAGTCAAACTTTTGCCACGACTGTTGCTCACGAAGTTTTCCCGTGAAAATTTGAAGTGCTATACATGTTAACAAACTTTATCCGTGAGATTTGGGGAGGCGTGTTTTCGAACTTTTGCCGTGACATTAACAAACCCTTGCAGTGACACTTGTAGTCCACGTAAAAAGCAACTACTTTCAGTTGATCCATATATTGCATATCCAAAGACAAATTATAAATGGGATCTGGCACGATGGCAGCCGGACCAAGCATAATTGTTTTTTGCGACTTCCGTCAAGAAAAATGGTGAGAACGACTGATAGGGAGCAATGGGTGTATATTATGATAATCGCGCATTCAAAAGACAAACAACGGGACGGGTGGTTGTGAATTGAAAGATCCGAAGTGCTTTACGGGAAGCTGTTTCATGCAAGAGTGTACGCGTCAGATCTTTCAGTTGTGCAGCTCTCAAGCGAATAAAGTTGAGTTGGTTATTCTTACTTTTTTTTATTATTTCAGAGGTATCAAGTGTTTTTCTCAGTTTCTGTAGAAGTATTTGGCTCGCAGGGAGTTTTAGACGTGGCGACATTGTGTTATTTGGCGTATCAGTGCAGTTTGTAGCAAAGCAAGGTCGCAACGAGCTTTTTTTTCTGTGATCACAGTTTTTTGGTGATCCATCTGCGAACTCTGTGATCTCTGTTCCCAACTGAGTGATCCTTGATCCCAATAGTTTATCAGCCTTTAATCTTCATTATATATAAACTATAATATCGCGAAAACAAAACGCAAAAACACATCGAGCACGGAGCGATCGAAGTAGAGAGTGAGGTTTAATTCTGTGGCGATAGTGATGAAGATAGTGATGGGTGACTGGAATGCCGATCTAGTGGGAAGTGGCAACACAAATGGAGATAAAGCCAAGGGAAAGTAAAGTACAGACGGCATAAACTATGTGGTAGAAAGTAAGAACACCTTACACACAGACAGGGAGTCCTACCTAGGACACAAACAGAAGAAGGGAAGGTGTGGATCAAAGTAGACACCTGGCAGACCATCAAAAACAGAAGAACCTTTAGCTGGAAGAAGAAAGTCATGGACACCAGATTAGAGAGGTTGAAAGAGAGCTACTAGAAGCAGTACAGAGAGGCAGACAAGAAAGTTAAGAAGATGGAGAGGGCAGACTAACGGGCACACATGGTAAACCTGAGGCAGGTCCAGCAGTGGAGGCCGCCAGCAGAGGAGAACAGGGACAGGTATATAAGATCACTAAGTTTGTCAGCGGCAAAAAGAGACCTCAGGAACCAGACGTCCGTGTTGCCACGGAGGCCAGCCGGAGTTAAAATGTCAGTTTTTGACGTGTACTTGCACACGTCATGCGGTTGTGATCGTCACGGAGGTGAAAAGCATCTCGGCGGCCTCCGTGACGATCACCACAACCGCATGACGGGTGCAAGTAAGCGTCAATTGCTGGTGTTCGATTTGCAGTCAGCATCCGTGGCAACACGATGTCTGATGATAAAGGTCTCTTATATAGGGGGAGCCATCGACACTCCAATTGTGGACGAGCAAGGAAAGCTACTCCATACAGAAGCAGAGCAAGAGGCAAGATGGACAGAACATTTCAGCGAACTTTCCAACAGACCACCACCAACTAATGATGCAAAAGTACAGGGTCCTGATATTGACCTTGGTTTCAACACTGCATACCAGAGAAAGAGGAAATCGTGGCTGGTATCAAATTCCTCAAAAACGGAAATCCCGCAGAACAGAGCAATCTCAACGCAGAGCTCTTCAAGCAGACCCAGAGTTTGCAGCGCAAGCTCTTTAGCAAATCTTGGCAGCAGTATGGGAGGAGAAACAACACCATTATGACTGGAAAGAGCGCGTCATCGCGAAGATTCCACAGGAGGGAGCACTCAGCAACTTTAACAATCGGAGAGGATCACACTTCTATCTGTCCTTAGCAAAATCCTAATCAAGTTCATCATCAAGCGGGTTTCTGAAGCAGCGAACCATTGACTGAGAAAAGAACATGCATGGTTTTCGAAAGGGGCAGGGTGCAACCCAGATCTTCACATTGCACAACATCATAAAACAATGTACAGACTAACAGAGACAGCTGTACATCAACTACTTGGAATTTGAAAAACTGCTGATAGCATTCATCGCTAAGTCTGGCGTATCTTCAGGGCGTGTGGAATTGACTGGGTGACGCAAAAAACACCATCGGACCGGCCACGGGTCATCAGGTGGACCCTCTTCTCAACCCTTGAAGATCTAAATTACGCCGATGACCTAGCGTTAGTCTTACACACTTACAAACACATGCAACCAAAAAGGTAGTAGTAAAAGAAATAGATCAAAAGAAAACAAGTGATGATGTTGAATGCCTAAAACTCGTAATCGATCTAAAATAAACGGAAAAATTCTTCCAACAACAGAAGAATTTACCTACCTCGATAGCACTCTCAGACAGGACGGTCGAGCAAGCAGCGACATCAGAAATTGCCTCAACAAGGCCAGGAACGCCTTTAGAATGTTGAACAACGTGTGGAAGTCATCCCAGTACAGCACCACGACCAGGCTAAGGCTATACCAAAGCTGTGTACTTCAAACTCTACTATACGGCTCAATAATAGACAATGACTGAAAGCGACCAGAATAAGTTGTGTAACTTCCACATCAAGAATCTAAGAAGAATTATACGCGTTTTCTGGCTCGAGACCACCTCCAATTGACATCTTCCTGTTGCAACCAAGACAGCACTGGCACCATCATTTTGCAAAGGCGATGGAGGTGGATCGGGCACATCACGAGGGACCGGGCAATCTCTCTCGCACAGTTCTCCACTGGACGCCAGAGGGGAAATGGAAGAGAGGGCAAACAAAGATAATCAGGCTTCGAACAGTGGAAAGAGAGCTCAAGACCATCCATCACAAACTGGAAACCGTTCAGAAGCTTGCTCAGAACAGACAAGAGTAAAGTGTCTTTATTGCAGCCCTTCATTCCAGACGGCATAATGGGCATAATTGATAGATTGACATCGAATGCCAAGCAAAAGTCTTTATGAAAATATAAAACATAGCAAACATGCAAAATTTATTTTTTTCTTTGATTCCAAAGTTCTCGTGATTCCAGTGCCTTTGATCCCGATCCTTGGCGTGTCTGGGCTCGTAATCCCTGACCCTCAACAGCTCGTTACTACCCTGTAAATGGTATATCGAATCAACCGAATTCAGGACAACAATCACCTGCGCCATAGCGAAGGCCATTTTCGTTTCTTCAGTTGAAACTGAAATGAAGTCTAAATATACCTTTCAATGCACCTTTGAATGCCGTTGAATGCCAAACATATCCTTTTGAATGCCAAACACAAAGAAATATATTGTATAAAGCATACGGTAATCATAGCACTTTGAATAGTGTTCTGGTCTTCGTGTTTATTTTTGTACCGACATCCACACATGTCAGGGTTCAACTTAATACTTTTCAAGCAACTGACGCACTGTTAGGAATACTAACTCGAATTAAATTTCGATAATCTTTTTTTGAAGCTATGTTTACAAAAATTAGTTAATTGTCTGTTTTGGCCGATAGAAGACAAACATGTGGGTGCTGTTGTGAATGCTTTGGAAAATTCAAGAATATAACGATACAGCATCTCAATCTCCTAAATATTTGTAAAGGCGTTGCTTTCGCCAAATAGGTAGCCAGAGTGTTTTAACTACTCTCAAACTGCTTTTGCTCTTCAAAAGAAATCAGCTCGGTTTATCGCCGTTTCTAGCTTCTGTCAACAAAAGCTTGATATCTTTGTTTAAGTTGTTAAAAACTACAAATTGCACATCTGAACTGCCAACCCTAATACTCATGCATAATTATATACTAGCAGAAACCTCTGGTTATACGAGGATCGGTTATGAAATGCCGAAACGGAAAAATTCCAGAATACCTCAAATGTTGCCAACAACGCATTAAAACGTAAAACATTGTGCAAAATCCCGATTATCATTGCATTTTTTAAAACTAAGTATCAAGACTGCTTAAAAATATATTCTTTACACAAAACTAAAGCCAAGTTAAGATTAAAAAATAATCCAAGATCTGTCTAAAAATAGCCAATAGTTTTTTTAAAATTTCATGTTCAATATCGGCCGCAAACCTTAAGCCGATGTTTCGTTCAGTTACAGCTGCCAAGGTGAAGTATATTCGGGCAAGAGTTGGCATTGTGTGCTTATATGTCTTTCATTTTGCAAGTCTCTTCGCTTTTGACAACATTTTGGCACAATACACGCTCTCTCTCTGCATTGTTCCGTACGGACTGGCAAACTAAGCTTAAACTTTAAAACAGACTTAACTTTAATCTACCACTTCATAATTAGTACAAACATTTTAAAGTACATTTCCATTTTGGCAGTTCATAAGAAACCATTCATAGTGGTATGGGTCATAGTGAATCCTGCATGCAATCGCTCATCGAACAAGAATTGTGCAACGCATTTGGTTTTTCAAAACTTGTGAACCCACTACAGATCTTTAGCAATGCGAACCCAATATGAAACGCATTCCGAGGCTGCATCGTTGTCACTTGGCTCAAACATGCAAGGTTATTTCCCGTTTAATTCGTATTCCAATAAGGTTTCATTGCTATAAGCACTAGAGCAAGAATCAGTGCAAAATCGTCCAACGTCATTGCTTTTTCTAAACTTGTGCACTGGAGTTATCGTGTCTACGTCATAGGTCACGTGTATTATCGAAGCAGAGCAACATTTCAGGTTAAGAAAAAGAGACAAAACTCTGCTGTTCAGCTGCATTTGTTTTAGTTTTTTAGTTTAGATGCGGCTGTGTTTACTCATTTTACCAACACAGTGGGCACAGACAACATCTTGACCAAATACCGAAGTGACTTTGAGAGAATCCCTTTAAGTTTCAATGTTGATTTAAGTTCTACTCCCAAAGTTAAAAAAATGAAGCTGTCAAAAGTGATGTTTGGTGTTAAAAATATAATAACTATTTAATGGCAGTGTAAATAACCAAATAGTGGCTTTTGTTTTCTGTTTCAAGCGACTTGAATCTTTATGATACAATGCGAAGTCTTAAGTTCGTGTTTTTTAAAAAATTTGTTTACTTAAAGAACTTTTAGTGTGTGTGTGTACTGTTATCCCGGCAACAATGAGTCCAGCTGGTTACTGGGTGACACCCCCTTGATAATCGTTGAAGCAACAGGCCAATGTTTTTAGAATGCGTTACCTGAACGATTATGAAAGGATAATACCATCTATTAGAGATGGGGGGACCGGGAAACCTTTGAATATCATTTACTGACACCCTAAATCGTAGTTTAACAATTTTCGACGACTGTTATTGTGTCGATTTAGGGTCGTTGTCGTACTATCCATTGCTGGTATTGGTCAAGTTTTCTTGACTCCTTTACTTCGTCAAGAGATGAGCAATTTAGAGTGTCGACAGTTATAACTGATACGGGTTTTAATACATTAAATAAAAATGTTTTAACCGAATTAGAATATTGAAATGGCTGATTCATGGAGATTGTACCATCTTTGAAAACACATTAACTCAATAGGATCTATTCTGTTAGAACGATAAAAGAAACTTCTTTAAGTATAAAGGTTTTCTAACCACATAACGCTTAATGTAATTGATTCCTCAACAGTAAGAGTAAACTCGTTCAACTGACACAGTACTTAGACTAAAACACTCGTATCACTAAGGAGTGGGTTTGAGCCAAGGCACAGTCGTGAAGCGTGACGCAGACAATTTAACAAATCCTGTTATTTTGGATATGTTTGATCAGTTCTATTTCTCACTTTGCTAGAACCAGAAGTTATTACAAATGATTGCGCAACGAATCATGTGATTATGGAAATTAAAAAAACAATTCTATTTTCAGAGTTACTTTTACCAATTCCAGTTTTTAACTGAAAACCTATTTTTGAACCATTACCCGAGAAAACATGACCGGAATCACCTCAGTACGGTCAAGACAATGTTTTTGAAACTAGATGGGTCCAACGGCGCAGTTGCTGCGGCGTAAATGCACCCAATGTTCCACAACATTGTTTACGAAGAAAGTGACCAAAAAGAGAAGACATTGGCATCCAACCGAACTCTCTCTCGGGGTATAATCAAATAAGCCAATATTAGATGCGTGTACAAAGAGGGCAGCAGATCTTAAAATGTTGTAAATGTGGTGGCCGGGCCGAGAAGCTGGAAAAGTTTAGCGCTGAGAGGGCTACCACACATTTACTGCTCCCCTAGTTTTCTATTTCATTTATTCAAGACGAGCTCCCTTTAGTGAGTTGGCATGTAGGAATTTGAAGTTGCATGCTTTTTGATTGCACTTTCTAAATTAAAAAGGAATTTTCCTAGTTCTTTTGTTATTGATTTTTGATGAAAAGTAATAGAAACATTGGATATTTTCTAAATCCTGGCGATGCAAACTTATTACTACTGGCGTAGTCACCGTCTTAGCAACGACGATTACTAAAAAGTGTTTCAAAACCGGGCAAGTGAATATGGTTTTAGAGCAACATGCTTAAACCGATCTCTCTCTTTCCAAATTCAGGATTGTGATCTTCTATTTCAAAGTTTGCACGACGTAAACTTTCTCAGTTTCCAAAATCTCTCCAAAACAGTTCAAATGCTTTTAGTTATTTGGATGGATACTAGTTCAAATTCGACTTAGTGAAAATTTCTAATAATATAAGGCCTTTTTTCGGGCTAAAAACAGCTAATGAGCTCAAGCAAAGTGCATGGAATCAATTAAAAAGTGGTGTGAA
>JANVCF010255478.1:0-15214 GCA_025388745.1 Hydrozoanthus gracilis
CTGATTTCGCAGAAAACATCCGATAAATAAGAACAAGATCAGCCTGAACCCCCAAAACATGTGTTCTTTTATGCGGGATTTTACTGTATTACATTTGAGGCTTCTACACGGCTAAACATTCGCGTCTTCTCGGATAAGGACGTTAAACCGTAGGTCCCGGATGGCAGGCCTCGAAGGCCACCTCCAGTCCTATTACATGTCCTGCCGTGACTCCTAGAGTCATAACTTTATAAATAAATGAAAAAAATCATTTTTTTACTGAGGCTAGATTGACTCCTGATGGCTACGGGCCTGCAGACTATGGACTAGGTGTGCTGTATTGAAAGAACGTAACGTAAGGTCAACAAATAAAACTTGAAAATGAATATCACATTCAAAATGGCTTCCAAGCCTCGTTTTCCACGTCCTATACTTTTTTTAAAAGGTCTTAAGGCCCCTCGCTGGAGCATAAGCCATGGACCAAAGGTTTCACCTTCTTCATTTTTGAGCCTTCTTCTTAAAGCGCCTGTACGATGAAAATAAAAGTCGTCTTTTTCCATTTTTTTCTGTCACATTTTCTTTCTTATGGTTTAAAAAGGGGGTCGTGTAATAAAATAGTTAAATATTTTTCTGTGCTACGAGAAAAAGGCCCAAACTTACTCGTTTTCTCTTGCGTGATTGCTATGTCCAGCGGCAATGTTATGATCGCCATAGCAACTTGATGTTGTGACGTTTTACACTTAACACGTGACCAAAAAAAGAATTTAGCTCAAAGCGAAAGTGTAAACGTTGGAAATATCTCTCTTTTCGACTGAAATACCATGTCGGCAATGGAAATACCTCTTAAAAAGAAGAGCTGACTAACAGCGAGTATCGTAGCGATGCATTTACTAACACAAGTGAAAGCCGGTGGTCACGTGTTAAATATAAAACGTCATAGATTTCTTAAGTACATTATTTGTCGGCTTTTCTTTGGTCACGCTGTTTAATGAATTCAACCCAAGAACTCTACTTTTAAACTCTAAATTTCTCAATTTTACGGTGCCCAAATGAAAAACGGCTTTGGATTATTGTTATTCGAAGCATATACGCCAATATTAGCGAAAAAAATCCGAATGTTCAGGTTTTATCGTACTGGCACTTTAAACTCTCCCCAGTTACAACCATTGCCCTTCAATCTCTCTTCAACATTCCACCTCTTCGCATTCTTTGGTCTTCCACGTGTGCGCCTTCCTGGTGACGTTAGTCCTAGGCTTTCTTAGCGTGCGACCTATCCACTTCCACCTCGTCCATTGTATACGTTCCACGTGCTATACTACACTCAATTTCCAGCGGTGAACTAATGTTTATCTGGCTATTCACCTTCATCGGACTTCGATTCCTTCCTCCTTCTCTATCCATCTTAATTGTGCGAATTAACTCATAAGATACCGTTTTACCACGTTATCTATAACAATCGGTCTTAAAAGGAAATATTTGTAACTTATGAAAAACGAATAAGAAATTCTGAGTAGACATTTTTGATAGCCTTACACACACCCTTAGTTTAAGAATTCAAGTAATGAATTACTATCAGTTGGACTTGATAGAATTTTGTACTAACACGGAGTAAAATGGCCCTGTAAGACAAACTCTGGCAACTGAGTTGTGTTTAATTCTGTTTTCTTCATTGCATGTCAGTATTTGTGGTTACTTCTACAGTGGACTTTATTTTTTATACATAAAGCTTATCTATAAACAAATAAGATCTTTACAACGATCAATTAAGGCAGCAATTTGGTGAACATTTGATCCTTGCTCTGTGTGTAAAGTTTTGTTCCATTATTGTGCATATCTTGGTGTCGAGTGCATCAGAGCCAAAGGTCTGGTTCATAACCAGATTGTCTTTCGCTCGTCATTAAACACTTTGATCACATCGTTTTACCAATTCAATTTGTTGCTAAGTTCGTGTAACTCGAAAACAGCTAGTTTGCTCCCTCTTCACTCTTTTCAGGCCTGCGATTGCACGTGCTGTTTTAGTTTCGCTTTCAAACCGATTTGGCAAACACAAAAACTTATCCTCTAAAACATTGCAAGTTTTTGATCAATTTTCTGATACACTTTAATGGTATCAGCTATATATATGTATATATATATATACTTGCTGTCATTTTCAAAAACATCATTAATATTATAACCTTAGTATTTTTCTACCTTTGGAGTCAATTAACCGATCCACTACAAGTTATTTTGTTGCAATACAATATACGCGTTAACTCTAAATATTGAAAATTGAAAAGCGATTGGAAAGCTAGTGAAGAGGTAAAGACTCCTCCACCTTTAGACGCCGTATTTACCAGCGTTACCAAAAATAACTTGGCTGTCAGTGAATTACTCTTAGAAAAGAGTTTTGGATTTTAAGATGGGCACTTCCCGATTTACCGTTGTAGCCGTCTATAAAGACGCGAATAAGTACAAACGTTTTACCCTTTCATCATCAAATTTGCTCCGAAACGCTTGAGTTATTAGCACCTTCAATACTTGGAAGGTAATGATTAAAACAAATTAAAGTTTCAGTCTTAAAGCTTATTTTCTTATTATATAATATAGAAATGTTTTTAAAAGATCCTTATAAAGATTTGGATTTGTTATTGTTTGTAAGCAGTGTCTGCTTTGCTTTCCAATCTTGCAACCATATTCTGACAACTTCAGGTTTATACTGATCTGGACCAATCTCTCCTTCGTACGCTATCTTACCCCCCTGTAAGATGACTAATCTTTCTGGAAAAGCCCCATAAGCTCTGTCAGCTTCGTCGTTCATGAGATCGACCATTATTGGTGCTGGAATCTCTAGCTCTTCCAATCGTTGGGCAACTAAGCGTCTTTCTTCTTCTGTTTTATGTGTAGGAATTTTAGGTCTTCCCTATAACAATATCACTTAGTTAGCAGTTCTCTACGAAACATTTAAAGAAAAAAATACACAAATGCTGGTACGTGTGTGATTCTATGCAAATCAGGGTTTCCTTTCAAAACTGATGCTCGTCAATATTTTTAATCGAAATTCTAGGGATTAACTTCTAATGGGTTTCCAAAGCAATTTGAGCCCTGAAAGCAGTTTTTAAAATAGAAAAGGGATCTGAAGAATGACAAACGACATGAACAATTGTTCACACGAGTTTCTGATAGCTTTTGGCAGACGAAGGTGCCCACGGGTAACTGAAAAAATATGAACAATCCGATAGACAGGTAACTTAAAGTCACTATCAAGCTTGATTTTTCATTTTTTTGGGTTAAAACTGCTGTCATCTGTGAACTCGAAAATCGAACAACCAAAGAAAATTTCCACGTCTAAGTATGCTTTTTAATCAAAATAGATTGGAATGTAAACTGGTAACCTGTGAAGTAGCAGCAGTGAGTTGTGTGGTTTTTGTTTAAAGAAATTAGTTTCTGTTAGAAATTATCACAAAATTTTTATTTCAAACAATTTCAAGGGACTAATTCATTGATTAAAGTTGTAACAATTAGCAAAAGTAGCCAGAATTCAATTTTTTGAGATGTGAAAGATTGTCTCTGCTTCATGCCTCGTGTTACGTCATATGCCTCCTGTTACGTCGTCCTTGCACGCTTCAAGTCTAAAACAGTAGCAGAAACGGCGAGAAAAGGTTTTATTTTTGAAAATTTATACTATTAAATGGATACTGCTACCACTTAGCTCTTACTTTTCAACTGGAACTTAAAAAGATAAGCTTGTTAGGGACTTTAAGAGAAGGAGAAAGATGTTGATTGGCAACTTATTGAAAATCTGACCCAGAAGCATGACCATGTAGGTCCTTCCACGAAATTCCCAAGAGCTTGGAAAAAAGGGCACTCCTAAAAGTCTTGGAGAAGGAAAAATGACAATGAAATGGAAGACGTTCAAATTGACGAAAAGGCACGAAGATAAATTGAAGGCATTGAAAAGTATCTGTAATGCACATGCTCCAACTTAGCACTTACGTAAAAAAGACACCAAAGGGAGCTTACCTTAAAACACCACCCATCAGACGGATGTGCTTCGGCAATGTATATTATGGCGAAGTCTGCAACATCAGCAAAATCTTCAATGATTCCTCTGAACAGTTGCAACTTCGCCACAAACGGAGGTCATGTAAAGTTTCCAAAATTGAGTACTAAAGGACGATTTCCCTTAACCAAGTCAAGGAGCCTACAACGGTGTTTTCCATCGACAGACACAAGCGGAGGGTTTGGGGCAACTTCGCCTGTTTTTGTTTTTTTGTCCACATAGTTTCTGTGAAGAATTTTGAAGTAGGTTTTAAACATTGGCCAAGTGAAAAGAGTGCTCCAGTACTCTTCCACAGGCATCTCTTCTCTGACAACCTTGTTGAACCACACAACAACCACCCTTTTAAGGACTGGAACGTGCCAGGCAACCCACAAGAAGAAGCAACTGACACAAACAAACACAACGTTGGCATAGTAGTATAGGAGTGGTATGAATGTTCCTTTTGGGACCATCTTTTTGGGCACTAACTGACCGAGATTTTAACAGCGACCTGTGTGGGCAAAAAAGAATGCAAGGTAGATACAACGCGTAAGTACTTATTTAAATGCATTCGTTTGCCTAGTGAATCATTTTTTCATCAATATGATCAGTACAATGGAAAAGGCATTTTAATAACAATAACTTCTTTATAAACCGTCTTGCCATCAGACGTCTTCTATACATTATTATCAAGTACTTGTAATCTATTAGTAAGAAATGTGTTTGTGCTAGTAATTTATCTAACTATTTTTAAGTTATATATTAATTATACATGTTCTTTAGTGTCAATCTATGTGAACAATTTATCAATTAATGCGTGTTAATTTTTTCTTTTGTTTCCGCTGTATACACAATTAATATGCTTAGCCAAACTTAAGGATCCGTCAGTTGGCATCAGTTTGCTACAAGGGTCCATTAACGAATTTTTCTTCTTTTTTTATATATAAAAAAAGAAGAGAAAGACGTTAATGAACCCTTGGTTTGCTAAAAATGCTTGCACAAAAATTTCTATTGATTGACTGAGTTAGACTTTAATTTTTTATTCTTTAGATATTCCACGAGCACTTCTTGATTGTACCGTATAACACAAATCTTTACTTATTAAAGTCCCTATCAAGCTTATCTTTTTAAATTCCAGATGAAAAGTAGAACTCTTTAATAATAGTAAATTTTGAAAACAAAACCTTTCCTCGCCGTTCCTGTTGCATTTTTTAATTGTGCAATGATGACGTAGCAGGAGGCATCAAAAAAGAGTATCTCAAGGTATCTCAAAAAGATCAATTCTGGTTACAATAGTCACATTGTTATAACTTTAATCAATGAATTATTCCCTTGAAATTGTTCGAAATAAAAATTTTATGACAATTTTTAACAGAAATAAAATTTTCAAAACAAAATCCGCATAACTCACTGCTGCTACGTCACAGGTTACCAATCTCCGGCCTGCTCGGTCAAATTTTCTTTTCCAATCTTTTTTAGGTCAAAAAGTATACTTAGACGTGGAAATTTGTTTTGATTATTCGAATTTTGAGTTCACAGATGACAACCGTTTTAATTAAAAAAGTAAAAAATTAAGCTTGATAGGAGCTTTAATGATCATTGAGATAGCAAGTCAAGACAATGTTGTGCATTTAGAAGTTTCTCTAGTGTTTTGGCAATCATGTCGCACTCTAGTGCTCATGGAACAACTGAGAAACACGTCACGCTTCGTATGTAGGAATTGGTCGAAGTGTGAAACTGAGAAAGTTCTATTTTACGTCTTTACACTGAAAATGCTTCTTCAGAAGATTGTTAAAGTTTAAAAGCAATACAGTTATACCACCAGTTCCAGGTCCCGTAGTACAGTCGTATTTGTTTAATTAAGACAACCACGAGCTCTAAGAAGAGCAGTGATGATGGTGTAACAAGCAAGGCTTTATAACTGAAGAAATACCAGTCACGACGTCTAGTACTCAACAAACCACTGTCGTTCGGAGCACTTGGCAACTCTTTTGACTTACTTATGAAAATAAGCCGTGTTACATGAGAATTCTCGCGATCGAATTTTATTTTCATTTTAGATTACTTTATCGGCGAGTTTCTGCTGACGTCGTTGTTTACATTATGCTTCATTAGCTAAGCTAAACCCTTTCTCGAACCCAAGTGGCTCAAAGTGCCGGCAATTATCTCCGGTTTCTGTAGTGTTAAGCGGACAAGAGTAGTTGACTCCCCCTCGACAGAACACTAATCCATCGCAGGTTAGCCCCCAGCAGAACTGCTACTCACTTATACAGCTGAGTCGACTGGAACAAAGTCAGGTTAAGTGTCTTGTTCAAGGACACAACTCAGTGGTCTGACCGGGGCTCGAACTCGCGACCCTAGGATTACGTGTCGAACACGCTAACCGTTTGGCTACTGCGCCGCCGACTCTGCTTCACTAGCATATAACTTAATTGGAAAGAGAACAGAGATAAGCAACAACTGACTTAAAAATTGAGAATACTTATCAAAAGTAACGAGCGGCCGAACTTTCAGTTCTATTGTGTAGTTTCAAAGAAGAAATCATTACTCAAAAATATGTTAAACAGCTGAAAGCAAGAACGATAATGAGCCATACATTCTCTGTAAAATTTCCAATTTTTAAAACCGCACCAGGGAAAGATTACTAAGCATACTCTTCCTTTTTTTCCGAGAAAAATTGTTATTCTGAAAGATTTCAATATTCAGAAGTCCTGTTTCTGCAGTTGAATTGGAAAGAAGAGTGCTAGTGCTAATGAGGGAAAAATGTAAACCAATAATCGCCTATAATAATCTAAGAAACCACCGTTATTTTGTGGTTTTTCCCTACTAGTTAAGAAGTGCACGAAAATTCTACAAATAGTGCAATCATTTCTTGTGGTCAGGCAAAATAACTTGAGATCAACTTGGTAGGGGCTCGCTGGACACAAAAACTACTTATAGGCTAAAATCCTGGTGTTAAAAATGTCTACCTTTCTTATTCTTTGTTTTTGCTAAGTGCAAAAGTTTAGAAAAGTCAGGTGCTAATTAGAGTTAAACCCTTTGTAATGGTGTTTGACACCTTTACCCTCACTGTGCATTCGTGAACAGACATTAATCAATGCTTTGAGTGCTTGCGCATAACTGTCAAACTATATTAAACGTCGATTCTTTGTTCAAAAACAGTTTTCTTTCATGCCAATCAAGTTCCTAATAAAAGCGACACTAAACTATGGAACGAAAGAAAAGATACATTAAAGCCGTGCAAGACTTCTCTTGGAAATATCTGCAACAATAGCCAGTAGTTGCTGAAACGGAATTCTTTCTTATAAACCGACAATGGATTTTTTTGTTGTTAAATTTTCTTATATCAAAATTAAACTCGCTTCATCAGTGTGTCTTCAAATTCCCCAAGAAATCTAACTAAAGTCAGCAAGTACAAATAGAAACAGCAAAAGAAAGGTTAGATTTGGTCACCACAACATGATTACTTTTTTCGTTTTAGCCCAATATTGTATCAGAGTGAAGCACTGATTTATTCGCAATGGAATACTCAACAAAGACTGTCAGTATTGGCCTCCCCCAAAATAACCACGCTTTAAAACCAAAACTAGGAAACTAGTGTCTTATGAAGAAGTAAAATCCCGATATAGTTTATGTCTTACTAGATATGCTCACACTACTCGTACGCCTTTGCGTTTAGCCATATGTTGTATCGCCAGTTCGTGCAGAAAAAATTGTTATGCGTGCAAAGCAAGCACTTGACCGTGTCACGTCGCGCGCCTCTTTTAAGTGTCTTTATATCTTTCGAGTAGCCCTTGTTGAAACATCTATTTATTATTTTTGATAAATATCTAAACACATGAACAGAGTCAAGTGCCAACCGTAAGTGTTTCTTTCGGTGCTAATTACACAAAAAGCAAGTTTTTTCATATTTTAATTTATGACTGCAAAAACTAACAACAGATAAATAAGAAGTTTTTGATTTCATTTTCGTTTGATTTGTTAAGTTTAAAAAACATTAAAGTCTTATTGATATACGGTTCACCACGTATAACAACGTGGCGTAAATATGTGTAAGACTAAGAGTCTTTAAAGTCCTTATCAAGCTTACTTTTTCAACGTTTAGATGAATAACATAGAATTAACCCTTTAGTAGTAGCAATTTCAGAAAATAAAACAGTTTCGCGCCATTTCTGTTTAACTCGTGCAATACTGACGTAGCAGGAGGCATATGACGTAACAGGGGGTATGAAGCAAAAACACATCACTACGCCTCGACATCCACTAACTAACGTTAAGGACAAAGACGAACCCAATCACAGACAAGGAGCGATTTACAAATTTAAATGCTCCGAATGCCCGGCTTCCTACTTTGGAGAGACAGGACGTGACCTTAACACGAGACTGAATGAACACAAACGAGCGGCTAGAAGTGGAGGTTTAAGCAATCACATTTCTGAATATCAACGACTCACGAACCACACTGTTGACTGGGGCTCGGCACAATGCTTGGCTTACAGTACTAGCAATTTTTACTACTCACACTGGAAATATGGTTTACTAACTTAGAAGGAACTCCTCGGCTCAACAGATATCAAAATTTACCAGCACCCTACAAACGAAAGCACAATATACTACTGCTACGTCACAGGTTACCAGCCCCACGCCTGCTACGTCAAAATCCGTCTCATTGATTCAAAAACATACTTAGGCGTGGAAATTTAAGTTGGTTCAAATTCTCGGTTCATGGAAGCTTTATAGGAACTCTAATACTAGAACAAAAAAACTAAAAAGGAAAATTCACACCTTTATTGGAAAAGCTGAATTATAAAACAATAGATAATAAAATAAAGCACATGCGTAAACTGAGATATTGGTTTTACCGAGTGTCATTAAAAACTGAAAATAGATGCAACTTCCGGGCTGCGATAGTGTTTGGCTGAAAATCACGAGCTCGACTGGAACACGAATTTTTGAACAAAAGAAAGTCATAATCTATTGTACTTGGTGCCTGAAATATCAACAATTTTGACAATTAGTAGGTTTTTGAATCCGAAACAACATTTTAACTTAATCAAAACTCAATCAGTTTGCATGTTTACGATCTAGAACCATTTGAAGAATTACGCATGTTTTTAGCTTATTTCCTGTCGACGAGATAGTTATGAAAAGTGTAGTCGTTGTTTGACCTCGATGTTCCTTGAGGAACATTAAATCGACTGAGAAAGATGATCTAAGGAAATTTAAATCAGCATATCTGTCGTGATAAAAGGAACGGACACAAGTGTAATGACTTGTCGTTGTACACGTAAGACCGTCGATTCTAAGTTTAAAAAATGCCATTATTTATGTTAACGACCGCTTAGCAAACGCGCCGTTTAGCACCAAAAAAAATTAAACAATCATAGTCTATTAAAAAAGACTTGAAAATGCTACAAAAAAAAAGAAGTGATTAATTTTTCTACCATTCTCTAAACCAAAAGATTATGATTGGTTTTGAAGCTCATAGCTTGCTTTGACGTTTATATGTATAGCCAAGTCTAGCGGCAAGTCAGCTAATATCTCAGTGCCTGTGTCCTTGTTCGTGACCGTTAACGTTAATTCTACTTTACGTGAACAAGGGTCGGCGAAGGAGTTGAAAGCTTGACATTGCTTGTTAAGATTATTGTACTGTGTGTTTCAAAGTTAAATCATTTTTTGAAATTCTTTTCTAGCTGTTAAAATATTGCTTTGAGAACTAACAACTCGCAATAAAAATCTAGCCGACTTTAAGCCTTTCCACTGGAAGTTTGCTGAATTGTCCCAGTTTCTACAGCAAGGACTCAATACACACATATACAAGGAAAAGAAAAAATCTCTGATCTCGGTGAGATTCGAACTAACACGACCTGCGAAATTTACGGCGCTCTAACCTAGGTATAGGGTCAGCTGGGAGTTTGTTTTTATGGTTTTAAGGACCATGTAGCTTAATTCAAGTCTAGAAATTTACGAATAGTGTTGTCCTATGACGACCTAGTTGTGAACTATAATGGCATCCTAACCTATATCTGCTACACGAACGATGTAAGTTGTAAGTTGAAGATGTACATCACGGAAATCCAGTACGAAGAAATTTATATCTCTCAAAGTTGAACAAGAGAAAGTAAGTTGCTATGATAATTTTCTTGGAGATAACGTAAGCACGTACAGTTTCACAAACCTTGTGACAGCTGTTGTTCCGAAGAAAGAAAAAGTCACTTTACATCAATAGTTTTGCTTCTCATCCGAATTAAGGAAAACTGTTTATAATCGTCTGTCTGCACATATTTATGCCTCATTTAATTGAGCGCCAATACTTGATTGAGCAAACGCAGTTCATATAATATTGGATGCTCAATCACTGAGTAGCTACGCTCTGGACTAGAAACATTTGCCTACAGTTCTTTGCGTGCGAATACATTATATAATGCGGGGCACAGTGTCACGGTTTGAAGTTCCGAAAAAGATATGATACAATCTAAATCTCTCTGTAGAAGAAAGTGTAATTGCAAGTACGGGCATGTAAGGTATTTTTAAAACTGTCGGAGCTTTTAGAGAAATTAATGTGTTGATTCGTCATAATGGGTTTGTGGTTTAGCACCTAATTTTTGGTATGGTACGGATCCGAGAGCTTGGATGCCAAGAAAAGAGAGCAAGGCTCAGATTTATAAATTTTGATTCTTTTTTAAGTTTTGTAGCTCGTTCCTTTGTTTTTGAATTTATCTTCTCTTTCGACACCATTTTTTATCACTATATTTTCAAAAGCCTGATCTGTTGGTCTATTAATCATTTGATAAGGGTTTTCAATCCTGTTCGTTGTTCCTGTTTTCGTCCCTGTTGGTTCACGAGTTTGCGGTCACTGTGGAAAATTGCCAGTGCTCGGACTGACGTGGTCAGAGCACAAGTGAAAGTTTTGGACCAGCATCAATAAAATTGAGTTCGAGAAAGCTTCCATTTGACAGCCGTGCCATGACCAAAAATCCCTGCTCGCGCGTGTCGTTGAATCGTCGATTACCCTTTGTTAACAACAACGCAATACAACGGCTTATCTTGATTGTTTAAAATTAAGTTTAAGTAAATCGCGAGATAAAATCTTAAATATGCAAAGCTTTTTAAAAGGCCACGATATTTGACATGATATGTAAAGTGGGTCAAGTTACTCAAAATATAAACGATGTGTAAGATTTATTTGTCTTGATATTTCACCCCTATGGTATAATTACAGGGGATCTAGTCAGTACATTTGAAGCTTTTTATAAGAGTATTACTCAAGTGTTTTTTTTTCTCTCCTAGTAACATAGTAAGTGCCAAGTTGGTATATTACTGAACATAATTTGTTGTTCAGTAATGGTAAAATACAATTTTAGCTACGTACGTGCAGTCCGATATGTTTGAACTAAATTTAAGACAAACACTTAACACTTTTAAAATATTTTTTTGCAGATATAAAGCCCCTGCTCAGGTTTTAGGAGTAAATTTTCTGAGGTCCACTCAAGTTTCTCCATGTTGCTCATGCGACAAAATACCTGAGTACGTTCAACACGTATAATAATTTGTTACATATGTAACATAAAAGTTTTTTGTTTTGTTATAGTAAGTGTACGCTATATTTTCAATTGTTAATTGTTAGTGACTAAACAACCAATGGCAATAACCTTAATATAATTAAGAGTCCAAAGTGGTACGATCATATAATTCATAATAACCTGAAAATTATTCACACCATCTTCGCTGTCCCTACTCGCCAATGCCTTAATTTTAGAGAACCATGTACTTATAAACTGTATATGTATTTTATTATATATGTAGCATTATATTTATTTATTTAGTATTGTATTGTATTGTATTGTATAGCATTGTATCGTTATATTTAATAAGGTAAATATATGTGCTGCACGGAAAATCTTAACTTAAACTATTTAAAAAACCTTTAGTTATAATTTAGACTCAAAGCCCTTCCTTATTCTTTATTGAAAGATATCTGGTACGAAAAAAACAAAGTTTATTAAACAAAACAAATAAAACACGTATCTAATGTAAATACAAAAGGAGTGCAATAAAGTGTTATGTTATATATATGCTATATGAAGGGTTTATAACGAAGAATGCACAACCAATCAGCAAGGTAGCTTCACAATACGAATCTCCTATTTTCAATCATTCTGCGAGAAAATATGCTTAGCTGCTGCCACCAAACTGAACAACAACGAAAGATCTACCGCTGTTAGTGTTCTATTGATGAATGATAATCTAAATATTTATATACAAATACACGAGAATACGGCAAATAAGGACTGTATTCAGTATTGCGAGGTCCAAAAGGATGTTTCATCGGAAAGAAATTTCTTGAGGAGAATGACCAACCGTAAGGAGTTTCGAAATATCGAAGCGAGGCATCGAAGAGTGCATTGAAGAGTACGACGCCAAATAAATTTCTATTTCAGTCGGAAAGAAAATGGCGGACAGTATGAGCCGGCGTTTATATCTTAATTGTTATCTGTTTAAATCCAAGAACTGCTAAGGATTTTAGAAAAAAAAACTTTCTGAAGATATTGCTAGTAACTTATTGCTGTAGCCTTTTAAATTTTCAAACTTGATGAATGACATTTCAAAACTTTGGTCGTGGATTTTTTGCTTGCATTTTATTCGTATCATCAATCCAAATTAGCGTAAAAATAAAACTTTATTTTCAATAAGCAAAAAATGCAGTTTTCTATTTCAAACGTCTCGCCTGCTAAGGCTTCATCAGTGAAAATGAAATTTTGCCAATTGAAGAACAAGCTTTTTTGTATACATCTTAGTACCAGGCATGACGACAAACACAGCTACAAATTCACAGAAAAGTGCTTCAGATTTGTTCAGATCACTCGTCATTCGTACCAAAAACACTCACTCGCGCGTAAATTTCTCGCCGACTCGTGTTTTTGACGCATTAACAACTATTAAACAAAATCGTTGCATAACAAAGAAATTTCTATGGATCCAAAGTTCTCTATTTTGAGCTTCGAGCACACATTGTACAAAATATATTGCAGATTTTACATTATGTATATTGCTTAATTTGCTCGATCGGCACGTAAACGCGAGTTTTAAAGTCCCGTCTAAATCGTAACATGTAATTTTTGACGAACAGATAAAAGTATTGTGGATATTTTCAGTCCTTTACACAAAAGGATCAAATTTTGACAAGGCCATTTTTAAAAGTCTCAAAGGCCATCCACGAAGCGAGGAGTTAATGTGCAAAGCGTGAGCCGTTCAAAGAGCCTTACGGCAAGTAATATAGGCCTGTCAACCTCAAGCTAATTGTGCCACGTGCAAGCTAAGGCCATTTGGCTTATAACCTCACCCCCGTCGCGGGTTATCTTTTGTTGTGACATTCTATCTTTAGCTTTTCATTCCTAGCTAATGTCGTTTTGTAAAGCAATTATTAGTGTGAAGAGCTTGGAAGGCCACATTCATATCAACTGCGCTCTAACAAAACGCCCGGGGTAAAAAGAGAACTTACTTCTTACAAAAGAAGCCAGCTTACCGCAAAACGTCGAAACTGGGATTCAAATTCGGCTTAACTGGATCCTTGCGTTTTGTTGCATTAATGGTTTTAAACAAAAAAGTCAAATTCCGCAGTAGTTGAATATTTAGAATGCTTCGTGAAAAAACAGCACGCTAGAGAGTTTTTTGAGCTAAGCACATGATCAAACAAACCCCTGAGACAAATTCTGTTGAAACTTACTCACAGTATATATAGTACTCGGCCTTTGTTGCCGGGGATTGTCGATATCTTTGGCATTCAGTTGCATAAACAATCGCTCGCTTACCGGTACGTGAGGGCTGGTTTCCGAAGAAGTGGGTATTAAAAGTATCTTGTTTCCAGGTCACTGCCTGGTTGGATTTTTCTCTGCCTCAGTCTTGCTCGTTGCTGAAATTTTCACACAAAAACATATCAAGCATGTCAAGAAACTGTGGTCATTGCCAAATCCAGCGCATCCGCCCTACTTGGCCCTAGCAACACTGCGAAGTTTTGTAAACAATCCTCAAAAACTAATGCAAGTATGAAGCTTTGAGACTTGATCTTCTGCACTTGTTGCCACAGAGAAATGTATGGGGAAAACATGGAAACTCATGCACCTGTACATCAAATACTCGAAAGAAAACTCGAGTAGAGGGAGTCGAGTTAAATTGGAAGAAGAAGAAGAAAAAGAGGTTTGACGGGCATCGATGCCCACCCGTCCACCTTACTTTTCATTGGAAAACTACCCAGTTTTAGACCTTCATACCTCCGACAAAATTTCGGCCAATCTTTATGAAGCTTTGAAGCCTTACTATTACTAATGTACTGAGGTTGACTCGGACTCGTTTCCCCCATAAAGTGAATTTATTTGTATGTATGCCATACTAGCGTGATAAAGCTCTATCGGGTTTTATAAAATAAAAGAGATAAAACGTGGGTTCTGATTGGCTGTGATGATGCACTCTAAATATGAATAGAGTTCATCTGCGGACGTCATCGCCGGGATTTATCGGCTGCTTGTGTAGCTTATCTTATAAAAGAAATATAAAATACGCTTGCTTGCTCTTCTTAGTGATAGAAACACTTGTGACTTTTTTATTTCATTCAAGAAGTGCGTGAAAAACTCGCCTGCGGCGCGTGTTTGTATCACTGAACAGAGCGCACGGGCTCGTTTTATATTTCTATAATAGAGTATGTTGGAGTGAGGCAACTCTACACAGAAAGTTCGAGGGATATAACAGAGAACAACGGCATGCAGGCACTATTAGTTATATTCCCTGTCGTTTTAACAATTGTTTTGGTACTTTTAAGGTCAAGGCGTTCTTATTTGTGGAAATAAAAAGGTTCCAACTGCCTCGTACATGGCATCAGAGGGAAGCAAACCATTGCCCGGCGACGGTAATGGAACCCAGTCCCCAGAACGGCAGAGTGGCGCCTCGACCAACCAGCGATTGGCGATCAGTAACGTAAAAACTTCTTCGTGGATCTTTGTCTCAAAAATTAGGGTTAAAACAAAAGGCAAAAAACAAGAAGCCAAAAATTCGATTATAAAGACTGCAAAGGAGTTGTTAACTATTGTGTTTATTGGATTTTTTTGTGTGTTGTTAACGTCCAACACACGGTACAGTTGTGAGAACTCTGTCCAGGTTTACCCCTCCCTCCCATGTTATCAATATGAATCAATTCTGTGAACCCCCTTCTTTGGGCTG
>JANVCF010255589.1:0-15213 GCA_025388745.1 Hydrozoanthus gracilis
GGGGGAGGGATTGGCGAAAGTTATTTTCGGACCACGACATTTGATTATAAATGCTACTTATGTCAAACCATGGTGTCAAGAATAATCATGTTGGCAAGAGCTTAATTCAAGATTTGGATTTTTATTTTTTTATGTTTTACATTTAATTTGTCTTTTTTAGTTTTTATAGTACTTTTTTTGATAACGGTTTTATGATGGAACTGATGAAGCAATTAGAAAACAGTCACTTCCTTTCAAAGACAAAACCAAGAGAATATTTTGATAAATAATTAACACAACTCTTTTACGAATGGCTCCAAAATGAAACCACGATCAAAAACGTAAAGCCCTGGTTTACGTTGCTATTTTCAAGTTAACTGTTTTCTGTTGGACTCTGCATGTCGAAATCTAAGTGACAGGCTCAAACCAACGTTTGTTTGGGTTTAGTCGGAGCAAATTCGAAAGTATTTCTTACTACACTTAATATTAGAATTCATTCAATGAGTGTAAAAAAGTTTGATATAACTTGTCTGTGATGTAGAGAGATTAATGATAACTTCTCAAGTTTAAGCAGAAAATTTTTAGATTTGTAGCTACTATTTAGTAAGTAGTTTCCATGAAGCTACTTTTCGGCGTTTTATGATTTACGCGGCAAGGACAAGCCTAGTGTCCGCCAAGAATTTTATGGCGTTCTGGTCAATTTCTTAGGACCAATTGCCGACCATTCCGATCCGAAAAAGAGTTTGAGTTCTGTATAACGCCTCAGCTGCTTACCTAACGCCCTTAAACGAGGCTAAGAGAAAGCCAAAGTTGGTGAAACTCTTCTTTCAGTAACAACAATTTGAACGTCAAATTTGAAGTTTACAGTTTTTATAAGCAAGTTTAGGTTTTTCATACGCTAAGAACTGTGGGTAATTATAAAGGTCGGCATCTATGCATGTTGACGTCAAACTAATCAGTTTCACCCCCGAATATAGTAATAGGTGTGAGCATGCATTTTGCACGTGCAAACAGTGTTCACGAAGGAATTCATTTGTGGACGCTTGGGATTTATGGAAATATTCACACTTTCGTGGTTCAAAAGCGAGGCTTGGGGATGTTTGACGTAAACATGCATGAGGCCTTTTAAGGTCACTAGCTTTACGTTCCTGTTCTTATATTAAGCTATTGCCTCTTTTTTGTAGGAATCTAATATTCAAGTCTTCATTATGAGCATGTTTATTTACAAATGATCGTCGTTGGTAAATTCAGTATATCATCAATTTAGTCAAGCCTGACTAGTTTTACTGCGCATTGAGGCTGTTATTGGGGAGTTTAAGCAACAAGGATGACAAAGTCGACGATGGCGGCAGAAAAAAACAGTGACAACAAAAGCTGCACGTTGGAATGAACCGTGCGCTCCATCTGCACGCCGTCGTCTTCAAAATTACAACGTGAAAAGCTCAATTTTGAAGTTTTAATGACTACGAGAACGACCTTCAGAAAACTGTGTCAATCTTCATTCTTCTTTAAGAAGAAAACTTTCATCTTTTTCGTTTCACAAAGCGTAACTCGGCCAAGAAAGAAAGCAAACTGGCCATGCATGATCGAAAAGGATCAGTCAGAAGTGCGTTTTTTGGTGGCCGTCGTCGTCGATGTCAGGTCCTCGTTGCTTAAAGTCCCTATTAAAAACAGGTCGTCATTTTGAGTCGCGTTTTGGCTCTATGACGTACAATGTCTAAGAAAAATAACACGTGATACTCTGATCAGTTAACTATTTTACAATCGTTCAGATTTGGTTGGAGTCGTTAATTAAACTTATATAGCATTTAAGTAATTATACCGTTGCAAATGTTTGATTTAAGGTTATCCTATCCTAAGACAAGCTATTAACAGAGTTCGTCCGCTTTTCTCAAAGCAAAATTTAAGGACTTTTTTAGGACTTTTTTAGGTAGCTTATTGGTTTTTGAGGACTAAGCCATGGGACATCAACCACCAGAACTGACCTAAATTATGGATATTTACGATATTGTGGCAAAGACTGCACGAAGCGCTGTACGAATCTGCTTGAAGCCACCCAGTAAACTCTGCCCTTTCGAGCCAAGATTCTTGGAAAAATGCATTTCCCGGGCATTGTTGAGATTTATCGAATTATCATAACAAAGAAAAGCAAAAATTTAAGGTCTTTTTAAGGACCATGGCTGATTTTTGGAATATTTAAGGACTTTTGAGGCCTCAAGTTTTAGGAAGTGAAAATTAAGGACTTCTAAGGTTTTTAAGGACCCGGACGAACCCTGTATTAAACTGAGAATAAGACATCTAAACATGAAAAGAAAGACTGCTTGGGTCCTCCGTTCTGATCAGGTCTGCGTGTTCGATTTTATTTAGAAACTGTTGTACGGATTTCTTCATGTCTTTGCAGTCTGGCCGTTACCAAAACATCGAGCGTCCGGGTAGGGTCCATTAAAAAACTGGGCTGGATGATCTTGCTCACAAAATATTTGCCCGTTAACGAAATGAAACTTGTCCCCCGTTACCAAGGGACTATTGCACGTGGCACATGTGAAACACGAAACGTGGTACACTCTGTCTGATACTCTTAAGACTAGTTCTGTGGCGGGAATAAGTTTTGCGCAAACTGCGCATGTCCCGCTGGCACCATACAGCCTATAAACAAAGATGACGCAATTAGTTTGTATTCAGTTCAAAATCTTGTTCCGTTGAAACTCAAATTCGTATATACGTTAAGGTGAGGACATGGTTGCCGTGCATGTGTCTAACAAGTTATTAGACACATGATATGCATGAACTACTCATTTTAGAACATTTGAGTGCTTAAAATTACAAAATTATTCTGCATGCTATGAATGTCCAGCTGCACGGCCGGCAGGTAAAATATGGAAACGCGCGGTTTTTGCACGATGTAAACGTGCAACCATAAAACAGAAGAACAGCCGGCCGGCTGGACAATCGTAGCATGTTGTCGGTATTCAGTTTTTTTCCTTTTTAAGCACTTAAATGTATATAAATATATGTCATCTAAAAGCCGTTATCACATACCGCGCCACTATTCTTTTTGTTCTCGTATGTGTTTAAAGTTTGCGAAAAGATAAAACACGCAGCCCTATGTGTGCTATGAAAGTTAAAAGCATCGATCTATACATGAACTATTTCTTCTAGAATATTTTGGTACGTGCTAAAAATTACAAAAAAACTGAATAGAAACAGTATGTTACGATTTTCCAGCTGTACGGCCGACTATACGTCTAGTGAGTTATTTTTAAGATGCGTGGCCACGTCATGCAAAGATGTGCGTTTCTATATTTATGTATTTTTTCTTTAAACTGTTATGATATCCCGTGTCACTCTCGTATGTAGTTAAAGAGTGCAAAAACATAAGAAACGTAGCCTTATCAAAGTTGAATGCGTCGATCCATACAACAGATGTATTCGCATGTGACATTTGAATTCCAACGTTGTGCGTGTCGAGCCGGCTGCTCCGGCTGGTTTTGTCTTTCACTTCAAGTAGTGCCCAGTCTCCCATGAGTGTACAAGACAGCTTGCAGCTAACTTAGACACGCATCGCCAAGCTCACTTTGTTTTCTCAAGTGACGAGACAGCGGCATGAGCAACCACTACTTACAAAAAACACGCTTCTGGTTTTGCTTTTTCGATTAGGTATCGTTTGTTTACTTTCACCTTCTCTGAGTTTTACGGTTTGTGAATACGAAAAGTTAAAGAGCACATGACATGAGATCAGTTTCGTAATTTTCAGAAAATATACTATAAAAAGCATTGGTGTGCCAAGTTTGAGAAACGTACGATGAAAGTACGCCGAGATACAGCGTGAAGAGTTTTGAATTTTTCCCGCTAAAAGTATCCCTTCAAAAGACCAACAATGTGATGTAACAGGTCACGTGCGTCTCGCCTCAGTCCATCTAAGAAGGTGCTACGAAGTTAAGAAGTAAGTCGATTTTAAAACATCTGTAACTGCTAGAGTTTTTGATAGAAACTCTTTTAGTTAAAGATGTTTTAAAGTCGATTTTGGATGCACTGAAGCGAGACACACGTGACCTGTTACGGCTCATTGTTGGTCTTTTGGAGGGGACACTTTTAGCGGGAAAAATTCAAAAATCTAAATGTTTTTAGTATACTTCTTGAAAATTGAAAACTGATTTCGTGTATGTAATTTGCTCTTAAAAGCTTCCTTCTTTTGAGACTTAGAAAGTCTTTATATAGACCGGCTACTGCATAGTCGTAAGAGCCTCCAAAGTTGAGCTTTTCATGTTGTAATTTTGAAGACGCGACGGCATTCAAATGGCTACGAACAAGACGCGCTCTAAGGTGAATAGCTAATTGCGGCCAATAATGTTCTTTGCTGTTTTCGTCGATTTGTTGCTCCCGTTGCTTAAGATCCCCGGCTAATAGATAGGTTTAGCAAAGACAACGGGAAGACAACGTGACTCAGTTGTCATTACGTGAGCGTACACCGCTCGAACTCCTGATAAGAAGACGTCACGTTGTGAATGCAACGCAAAAACATCAAAATCCCGTCTTGCAACACAACACGACGGGGGAGTCAGGGTGGCCGAGTTGTTAACCCTCGTGCCTCCCACCACTGTGTACCCGGGATCGAGTCCTGGTTTCCGCATGTGGGCCGAGATTTGTCGATCTCAATCTGACTCCGAAGGTTTTTCTCCGGGCTCTCCGGTTTTCCTCCCTCAACAAAATCGACACCCAGCTAACTCTATCTGGCTGTGGAGCGGTGCTCCGAGGTCGCGCATGGGTCGTATAGCGGCAGCAATATGCGCCTTAACATGCTTTCGGTCCGACCTTGTGGAGCTGCGTCCTTCGCAATTCAGTCCATGACTGCAAGTAAGGGCGATTAGCTCGCTAGATATTATTACATCTCAACGTCTCAGCCTCAAGTTGCGCACGCGCACGTAAGCAAAAGTCACGTCGCCCTTTGCTAAATCTATCTAATATATCCTTCAACCACACTTAATTTCCGCATCATGGTTAAGATTAAGAACAAAAAAAGCCCTGGAGGGTAAGAGCCGTACGTGCGACTAGAATCCCTACATTCTGACGCTGAAAAAACCAAAGAAATTTCCGAGTATTTTGTATACTTCTTGAAATACAAATTGAAAGCTTACAAGTTCTAGCTATAACTTGCTAATGATCTAAAATCTGCAGTTAATTCGTCACAAAAAGTTTGAAACAGTGTTGACCGAAACGTACTTAACTTAAATTTATTTTTTTCACATTTACATATTTACATTTGGAAACACAATTACATAGTCCATAGATATAAAAGTAGGAAAGCCGATGTTGAGCAGCTGCGCTTTTTTGACTTCCGCGGTTTCGAGCTATTCTATTTCTTAATGTGCTGGCTGACGAGTTGTGACATGGAAAGAATATAAAGCAAGCAAATATAGAAGGGGCAGAAAAGGCGCACTTAAACCATTCCTTTTAGTAATTGATAATCCATTAGTGTTAACAAACATTCTGTCTTTTCGGGAAGATCTTTCCTGGTTTGTCTTTTAAGAACATCATGATAAAAATACAACTTGTAGGAAAATTTCAACTACTTTATATCTGCCATCAACAATGCTGGAAAATGCAGAGGTAGATTTTAGCAATGATATCTGGTGTCTTCTTCAAATGAAATAGATCTTACCGGAAGAGCGCAAGAAAGAATTTAAAACATTTTGTATAAACACAACAAAATGTAACATTTCTCTCTGTCAAATGACTGAAATTTTTCATGTTCCCGGTTGATAGGTTTTCCCGAACACTTTTTGGAATTTTTTATCTTTTATGTGTTGTAGAAGGTTAATAAGTATTTTTTAAAAGTTCTCTACAAAATTTCTTTTCATGCGGAGCCTAGAAAATCTACAGCCTTTCCCTCCAAACGTCCAAAATTTATGTGTGTACATGATTTTTTTAAGAATTCTATAAAAAGCCTGGTTTTAACTTGGCTTAGCGTTTCCGTTAACTGAGGACAGAAGTATGAAATTGCACAAAAACGTATTAGACAATAATATGGTCCCCAGGGAAGCAAATTTGTTTTCCCGACAGTCCCGATGACTTGTAGTCTAAAATGGATATAAGTAGTCTATAACAGTATATTAACAGAAATTATTTTGCTAAAGAAGTAATTTTTATCGATTTATTATCAGCACTGAACGTCTGCCAATAGTTTTGTGTTTTCTCGCGTTGGTTAGTTTTGATTAAGAAAAGTTTTTAAAGTTAATAATAACTTTCTAATTTCGGGTAATTAATCTAAAATATTTTCAAGGCACTGTTTTTCGTGAAAAGGAACAATTTTCTTCGTTCCCTTGCCAAACGTTCTAGTTTGTGATGTCACAGTAATGCAGTCTCAAAGGCTCCGTTTTCGACGTCCGTTTCACAACCGCAGTGTTTCTCTTCGTTTTCATTTGTCGCCAAATCGATATGTTTAACGGAAAGAACAAACGCTTCGAAATTTCTCTCTCTCTTCGAAAAAAAAATGCATTTAATAGTGTTAAGGGGGCCTCTAAAAATTACTAATCCACTTGAAACAAAACACAGTTTTTGGTATCAGATACTGAAAGCCGGAGTATTAAACTAACGCGGAAAGAACAGTCACAAGAAAAAACTCAGCAAATGGCATAAATAAAGACTTGAAGTTTTGGCAGTCTTGAGAAGTGCTAGAAATGGACTTAATTAGACTGTTCAGAACAATTATTTGTTTCGCGGTTGATCAGCTGTCTTGTTTAATTTATGGTTTTATCTTGTAACCCCTTTAAGTTTTTATAGGTTAGTTTAACACGGTGTGTGTGCGGGTTTTTTCCTTTTTTTCTTTTTTTTTTGCAGAAAATGCGACAGTGAAATTTTTACGCCAAGATGGAGAGATTTTTTAATTCTAAGATGAAAACGACGCAGTCAATAGGTTTCAAAGCTTGTTTGTTGACAATGGTATAGCCAATGGCAATGGAAACTCAATTTCTCTTTTACTGCGACTTTTGTTTCAAAGTTAGAACCCGCAGCATAATATCTAAAGAGTATATACACCAAATTAAAGATCATTGCGGTCAATCGCTTCAATAATGAAAATATTTTTGCTTCCGGGTATAAATCTATTAAGCTAAATTGAAGTGTCATGTGCAATTTCAACTCACTTTCATTTTCTTGCGAAAGGCAACTTCTTAATAAACTGTATTTCCTTATTTATTCACCTTATCGACAAAGTTCCCATCTTGTTATTTCAATATAAGAAACTTTAAAAGCTTGTTTTATCAACCATGAAAGCTTTTTTTGTTATTCAAAGTTGTGTCTAACAATTTGTCATTAAAAGTCGGCAAATGCCCAGCACTGCATGCTGCCCGAACTGTTCTTTCAAACAGTTACTAAAACCAGGAAAAACTTTACACCTTCAGGCTTTTAGCCATTAACACTTTGTTCTTTTGACATTTACTTTGTCGGCACCAAAAGATAGTTGAAATCTCTATTTTACCTTGAAATATAACAAGAACACAAAAAACAGCTAATATAAGATAAACTTGCTACAGACGAAGTCGTGCAACCGAAATAAACTCCACGCAACTTTTTTTTTCCTGTTGGTTTTGAAGTTCAATCACCACTGCTTTGAAACTAAAATACCGTCCCAGAAAAGCATGGCTGAACTTTTGAAGTAATGAGCTCGTTTCTATGACATAAATTCAATACGTTTTGTAATGGTTTTATGTAATTATACCGTTAAAGCCTCCGACAAATATTTGCAGAAGGTTAATTTTCTATTAGTGAATCTATTGACTTTGGACGTTTCCTAAATTGAAAATTTCAGATAATGCTAAAAGGAGTTTTGTAAATTAACATTTGACGTAGTCCAAAGCAATTGATATGCAAGAGGTTGACAGGAACACGGATCAAATGACTGGATTAAATCTTCCTCGAAGTTTACGTGCCCAGTGGCTTTTTGATAATTGAAGTTTGGTTTAATTTTAGGGCAACATGAAGGTCTTTGAAATATCATGTGAGTTGTTTTAGAAACACGTCGTAACCGTTTCTTTTAATAACTTGGTGAGCTTCTCATTTCGTGCTATTGTTTATTTGAAAGGTCTTTCTATCTAAATACAGCCTAAGTGTATTTTTGTGGACGGCTAAAACACTTGTTCGGTTTCATTTCCTATACTTATGATTGCAGCATTTGCCATTCACTACAGTTCCGTAATTCGATATCTGAATAGTGATGTCTGTAAATTGCGCCTCATTATTCTCTGGCCCAAAGCAAGAAAATAAATTGATCCATCGATTGATCTTGACAGTGACGAATTTTTAATCAAAAATTGTTCTAACAATTTATGAAATAACTGATTTCGTCGGTGCGCGTTGAAAAATTAATTACTTTTGCAAAATTAAAGATTGTTGGTTATTAAAGCAGTCGAGTTTGTTCGTTTACTGAAAAAAACATCCAGGCAATCCTTGCTTTACTGCTCGCTTAAACTAAAACTCGCTAAATAGTAAACACATACGGGAAGAAATTGTGTTTGACGATTAGTGATGCAGAAAGAGTATACGGTTCCTTGTTTTACCTTAGATAATCATTTTTGCATAGAATCATTCCTCCCTTCGTAAAACAGGTCTGTCCAACTTCTTCTAGCTTGGCATCACAACAAGAGCATTTCAGGCAGTTTACATGCCAATACTGATCAAGGGCTAGCAGCAAGTATCGGTCAAATATCGGCTCTCCGCAGTTAGCGCATCTTTGAGTTGCTCTAATCTTCTTGCCTGAAAAAACAAACGGAGCTCAATGTAGCTTGACCAAAGTGCACGCGTACAAATCAAGATCAATTTAGAAAAACAACTATATTTAAAAGATATTTCAGGAACTATCCATTTTCAGTATGCATTAGCTTTTCTGAAACATATTTACTTATTTTACGATTGAAACGGTGGTTTGTCTTGAGAAAACCAGCGATTTTGCTTTACAAAGATTGCTATCAATCTTTCAATTGAAATGTTTACGAGCTAGTGAGTATACAAAATGCCACAGCTAGAATCACTCACAAATAAAATCTAGCGGAAGTTATAAAAAAGAATAACTAGAACTAGTGGCTGAAGATTTCCGAGTCAGTTCAAGAGTTTTATCAGAGCGAATTCATAGTCCTTACCTTTACTCGACATAACTCAAGCTGTCCACAGGAGACGGGAAGAAAATGTAATAACGCGTTCGCTGAGTGATTGCAATTTTGTTTCTCTTCGGGGCGAAATTAACTGACACAGAATGTTTGCAGAAACAACAAGTGAAGGTGACTGGTGTTATTGAAAAATTCATCAGCTGACAGAGACATAGTCGGACCTAATCAAATCGACATCGCATTTACTATTGAACACTTTCGACCATATACTAACAAACTCTAGGTAATTAGCCGTCGAACCTTACGAATGATAATTTCAATCGCTGACAAGCTGTTTCCGTATTGGTTAAACTTATGAAAACACAAACTCCAAATGATCTTTTTACCTCTAAAATTCACACGTCATAATTGCCTGGCATGAATAGTTGTAATGAGCTGTTTAACTAAAATGAAAGCTTATCATATCTTCAAGTTTAAAAAATTAATGAGCTTACTCCTGTCACAACATTAAAACCATTTGCTTACCTTTTCCTCTCTTTAATTGAAATGCTTTGTTTTTGGTCATTTTTGTCTCGAAAGTTTAAGGGGCGCCTTCGAGGGCGTAGAATTTACATATTGAAGGTTGAAAGTAATTATTTCTTTCATTAAGCGAAATGTCACTCAGGAAATTATCCATATTCAGTGTGAGAGAATACGTAGTTCGCATACAGTCAATTGTGGCCCAAAACTGTTCCAAAGAAGCTCTTGGATTTGCTCTTAAGAGGCAACTGCCCCTTGTAGCTTCGAATCAGTAATGAGACAGTAGATCGTACTTTGAACTTTGGTTCGAGCTATGCGATACAGGTAATACTTAGAAGTTTAATTTACTATAAACGTCATTTTGTGTACTCTATTCCATTGACAACACGTGTCGAAGCTTAGAGAAGCCATTAGCAAACTAATATATTGGGGATCTTGTGTCAACGAAATAAAGGAAATCGAATTTTCTTTTAATTCAAACTTCAGAAGACAGTGAGAAGGTGTCTATACTACACTGCACTCTGCGCATGCTTAGAAGTGAACTCTGTTTCCCTGACTTCATTGAGTTTGTTTTGTGGAATGTGAAATGAAACAACCATTCTTTGTTCTCAATTGATTAAACCTTCTCATCTTTCTTGTTTGAAAAGCATCTTTTACTTATGTAGCACATGAGAACGATTTCATTTTATCTTTGTTTAATTAAATTTTTGTTTCTCTGCAATTATTTACGTTAACACACTCGATTTCCATTCTTTCAATCGATGCTTTTACTTGCCTTTCAACCTTTCTTGCCTATATTTTATTTCTGAATTAGCGGCTGTTACATAGGTTGGGAGCATGTCCCTTGTATATCCCTTGCAGTTTCTGTCACTACAAAACCACTCAATTTTGCTGCTTGTAAAATTGAGCAATGTTTAAAACAACGATATGAATGTCAGTCCTATTATATTTTGGCGGGAAGAGAGGCGCGCGGGCGCGACGCCAATCCTCGAAGGTGGGATTTCTGCCGCGGGCCAAACATTACCAAACCGTAATTAAACTGATAGGACTACAATTCCAGCAAGTGATACAAAAAATAGAATATAGAACAACGACAAATAAGTCCTAACAACTTCACAGGCAATAATATTTGTTTAGATTCACATACTAAGAAACTTGAAATATGTTATTATACACTGAATATTTGACGGATTGATGCCGTTTTTTTGTTGCAGATGCACCGATTATATTTTGATAAACTTTATCAGGAAGAAGCCTACAAATAAAGTTTTGCTGTTGCATCCGGCGGAAGGCTGTTCATTTAACTGATCCAGCAAGCTTGTAAAATTAAAAGATGGCAAAAGCGGCTAAAGGTTCGAATACACGGGGTAGATGGATGGATGAGAGTAGAAGATGAGCTGAGACCAGTTTCAAGTGCCGCTGTTTACAGCTTCCGTGTAATTCAATTTTTTTACTAATTTTTTTTTCATCCGTCCAATCGCACTTAAGGTTCCTAATGCAGTTTTTAAAACCTGTTAGAAACTCAAAAGAAAGAGGTTGATGTTTACAAAATCTTCTCTAAGAGACGAATTGACAATTGGTCTAGTTTTACAGAAACATATCGCCAAAGCCTGAGAAATATGCTAGAAAAGACAGACTCAGAAAAGTTTGGACAAAACTGGATCTACTACTATTTCCATTTTAAAGCTGGATGGAACTAAGTTGCGGGTTAAAAAGAAATCATTTTAGAGTAATCCAAATTTGTATTTGACAGGAAAAGTAGTTTCTCTGTGCTTCTTTTCATGCCTTTGAAATCCGTAAGTGAATTGAATTCTATTCCAAACAATCTAATAAAAAAATCAATCTTCCCGTGCCTTATAGATGCATTTTGCTGCGATTAAGTGCCTCTCACTGCTTCTGGTGACACATTGTCAAACCATCTGAGTTATATCGTTGATGCAATTTTTTAAAATCTTCAAAAAGTTTTCTCACCTGGTAAACTTGCTCAAATAGCTATTTTTTACTTAATCAAGAAAAATATTTAACCGAACGTAAAACGTCTAAGGCGATATAAGAACTTGCCCGGTTGGGGAATTCTTTCTGAACTGTTCATGGTTTACCAGTCAGTCTGCTACAAAACTATAAAACAGAACGCTGCAAATGACAAAAACTTTAACTGGGCCAGCTTTGAAGTAAAATGACTCAAGGTTTAACTTCTACTTAAAAAACTAGGAGAAATCAATTTTTGGCACGGACTAAACATTTTCAAACTGTTTGCTAAAGAACAAGAATAACCACAAAAGCGATAACTTGCGTCTACCGACTTTCAGTTGTAACTTAAATCTTAAACAAAAGTGCAATTGGTCTGTTTTATTCTTCATAAATTCAAAACTATAAAAAGCATTTTTATTGGTTACAGATGGTCTCGTCTTGATTTTAGTAAACGACTTTAAAACCAAAACACAACAAAAAAGCGTTTTATATGCTCGCTTTGTCGGTTTAAAGCCAGTTATCTCCCAAGGAGATAACTGAGACGTTAGCAAATTACTTTCCCGCTCTTGGATAAGACATAATTTCTCGAACTTGCTGAAGAGTTCAAAGCCACTTGGAAAATGCCTCCGGGGGATCTTGTGAGAAGGAAAAGCAAATTATTCTATTTTCTATTACACCGAGACGGAAAACAAAAGCATGAAATAGAAAACAAACTTTAACGTATTTAAGACTTCTGGGCTTTTCTATGCTCCAACCCACTTTAATGTGTATGAAAAGGCAAAAACAGACATGTTAAGAAACCCATTTTAAACCCATTAGGCCGAGTTAGTTGATATTCATTTCTAAACAAAATTCCTTTCAGCTCTACCGCCTGGTTTTCATTTGTTTCATTTTGAGCTGCAAATGCTTTTAGTTTAGGTTTAAGTAGAAAAAAACAAGCTAATTTCAAAGCCATCTTCTTCAAAGAAAGTATCAGAAAGTAAAAATACGCTTGAATCAAGTTTTCATGTCTTTACCACCTATACCACTTTCGTCTCCTGACCGAAATATTCAATATGTTTAGTGAGGCTATTGGTAGTTAATTTGAATCCATTTAGGAGAAAACATCTTGTCTTGCCATTAGACGAGAAAACTGCATTATATTTATAATTCTTGTGCAGCTGAACAAAGCTCCGGCAAAACTTTAATTAGCTTTTTATCCGTTCACTGTCAATACCTTTTGAGTGAGCGCAAGACATTATAATGCATGTCGAGTGCTATATCTAAAAGCGACACCACCCACTGGTTTCGGTTAAAAGCGCTATCAATTTATACGGCACATGGTAAAGAATTTGTAATCTTGAAATGAATTTTCCAGAAATCAGACATTAATCGTGACCAAACGTACAGCTATAGTTTCAGTACTATACACAGTTGTTTCGTGCTGCGCTAAGTCAGTCTTGAGTGCATTTCGTAATTGACTTTGATCATCGCCAAACAAGCAAAACAACCTCGGAAACTATTTGTGCTAAACGGAAGATACGAATAATACTGCAGCTAATCATCGTGATGTACAAAATATAGCGTCAAACAGCAACATATCGCAGTAAATCGCAACAGAGCCGATCAAATGAAATCCACCCACCTCGCCACAGCGCAACATAAAAAGTTATAGCCTTGCAAAAATTTTGCCTTTTTGTCGCCTTCTTCCAGCATTTCATTTTCAGAATATAGCACTGAGAACTATTTTTACTTAACTTCACTAAACTTGGGTATCCGGAGAACCAAACAAGTTTTCCAACCCAGTTATTGGACTCCGAGGACATACGGTTTAATGTCCTTATCCGAGAAGACGCGAAGGTCAGCACCTTCTCTTTATCTATTTTAAGACCTTCAGTTAAAGTTCGGAGCCCGGAATCCTAGCCTCTCACACGACAGACTAGCGCCTTATCAACTGGGCTAACCAGGCGGCGATATAACAGGGATATACGAATTATTAACCATTTTTAACATGCGTTTTGATAAACTATCGTTTAAGGAGGCTTCCAAAATGAGCATTCTTTGATCAATATTTTCTTGTTTTCCTCAATCTATCCGAGAAGATTTGAGGGTGGGCCACCTAGTATTGTAACTTAGCAGTTTATAGTGTAGTGTATGCAGCGTAGTGTATTGTTGTGTATCTGGCCGAAATACAAATATTATGTTTTGTTACTATTATTACATTATACGCTTATACGTTATATGGTTATATGGTTTCATAAGTGGGATTGATAATTTTTAGCCCCGTCTCTTGCCAGTTGATCTTTCTTCTGAATTGTTGTGCGTGATTAATGTCGCTTTATACTCTCAGTGTAATTTGTGCAACTGGTCTTTTTCCGACAGAAAGGTTCAGAGTACGTCGCACCTGTCTCCAACTTGAACTTCTCGTTTTCTTGTTTAGGACTAATGTTGCAAAGGCGCCTTTGTTTCGGGAGCCATCTGTTCCAACTTGCTGGCGCATGCACATTAAAAATAGTGAACAGACCATATTGTACTCTGGCCAATGTGGCGGACAGCCATAGTTATTGTTATGTTATATTGTAGGTATTCTAAATATGCTTACACAACGTTATTGAGTATAGTGTAGTATAGCTTCAGTAATTGAGTGTAGAATAGCATAGTGTTATGTAGTGCAGTGTAGTGTAATGTAGTAAAGTAGTATAGTTCAGTGAGGTATGAAGTATAGTGTGGCGGCGTAGTGAGGTCTAGCGTAGTGCAACGTAGCGTAGTGTGGTGTGGTGTAGTCTAGTGTAGAATGCAGTATAATGTAAAGTTGTTTGATGTAGTGTATTGTAGTCTAATATAGGGTGGTTTGTTTGTACCCTCAATAGATCATTTATACAATAAAAACGATCTGAATTAAAAATGTTGAAGGGCACTGGCCCCCTTGATTCAGTGATGAGGTAAGCTAAGAGGTGAACAAGCCGTATCGTGTTAAAAGTAGTATAATACACTGGGGTGTAAATGTAGTGCAGAACAGTCCGGCCGGGGGGGGGGGGATCCGCTGGAGCCGGAGCTTGGTAATGGAAACCCCCCCAAAATACACGAGCCTGAAATTATGTTTGGCATCTAATGTCCTACCCAGAAAAGATACAAGACTTGAATGACGCGTCATAAACTAAAACAGAACAATTAAACAAAATTACAAATGTGCATTCCACTGTCTACTTAAGAAAATTAGAAGTTTTTCTGCAGACGAACGTCACACGCCCCCCCCCCCTTCCATAAAAAAGTTCGAATGAAAATTATTGATCTTCTGATCAGCGAAAGCAACCGACGTGACCGTTCGCTTGACCCAAAAAACTTAACGCGTCGTGTTTACTTCAAGTACCCGCTCTCCCTGGGGATACTATGCTGTCACTTTTGTGAGTTGAGCAAACTTCTCCAGTGAGGGAGCTTGTGCATGGAGTTGGCCTCATTTTTCCCCAACACAATTTTCTTAGGATTCTAAAAAAATGAAATAAGTTTGGAAAAACTGCTTGCAAGTTTATTCATGTCTGGTAAACAAGCAAACCTGGAACAAGTATATCAGCAAGCGAATTCGATTGTTAAGTAATGGTCCGCCTAAGAACTAGGGAACCTCCCATTGTTCTGCGGCATTTCGCTTTTCCCACGCCAGAATGTG
>JANVCF010255699.1:0-11549 GCA_025388745.1 Hydrozoanthus gracilis
TATATATATATATGAAAATATTACGTAAAAACATGTGTTGGTGCGCGGAAACGTTAAGAATAGTCGCCTTTTATATGTTTTTTTGTGTATTTTATGTGTTACTGTGTCCGCATACGTAATTATGAAATTGCCACAATGTGTGAGAAGTGCTCATTGCGCTAATTTCCAAAAGACTGAAGTTATTCAAGTTTCTATAAGCAATTCTAAGACTCAAAGGGAGTTACTGTGTCGTAGATACGCCTAGAAATGGAAGAAAACATGTTTGTATACTTTTGAAAGAAGTCGAACCCATCGAAATCAATGATACGACTGGTATCGTTGCAAGAATTTGAAGAATGGTAAAGATGTTTGGGAACGAGTCTAGATGAATGACTCTCAAAGTGGTAGCAATCTTGTCAAGGATATCTTCCCTCCCCCTCTCTTTCTTCTCTACCCACAGCCTCTCCCACAGATACAACTCAGTCGAAAGACCAGAAGCGTTAGACAAGTCCTGACTGTATCGATTAACGAATGCTCGAACGTCGGTTTACCACGTTGCCCGATGGTTCAGCAGCATGGCAGGAACAGTAGAGAAGCCGCTGTAACATAAGTACGCTTCAAGAGGAAAGCGTGACTGCAGTTGGCTGAGGGAGTTTTCCAGGAAAGATTTGGTCAGGTTGACGCGTTAGAATCCTTGGGAATTGCTGCAGGATTGTTTGCCCGGTAAATCTGGCGTGTTACAGTTCTGGGTTGCGAGGGTTCAACGTCAGCCTTCCAACGGAGTGTTGCTGAACTAGGCCAGATAGACGCATGACTTCACACTTCAGCCACTGGTTTTCACTTTTGACGGAGTTAACCGTTTCCTATAGCGCCGAGACCTGCTTCAAAACTTCGTTAAATCTCTCGCTCATAAACCCGACCGATTCACGTTCTGACAAGTCCTTCCTTAAGGGAGTGAATTTTTCTTCCAATTTGATTTATATCCTAGCAGAAGTTTTGCTCACACAGTTTTTCCCCGCTACCATAAACCGTCAAATTTGACATCTCTTGTCTCCGCATTTTTTACACCCATCTGTTTTCTTGGTAGAGGTTTTAAGCTTAGCCCTCACAAGAATGTCTCTATGATATTTTGGTCTTCTAAAAGCCTTCTATTTTAGCGCCTGTGCGCAAAACTCAGAGTCACAGGGATGGTTAAAAGCGTAGAATAAAATGGGATAAGTTACAATTGGTTCTAGAATTTATAGCGTTAAACTGATTATAAAGTAAGTTCCTTTGATGCTTGAGCGACAGTCATTAAGCTACACTAAATTGTAAAAACTACAAATAACAATAGAAACTAAAAGGGCTCAATTGCGCCCTCCAGTACCCTTCCCTCGTTAACAAAATCTTAATTAATAGAAACATATATATACACATTTTTAACAGAATATGTTTTCAAGTTAAATAAGTTAATGAAACTGGAATCAATGTGAACAGGATCAACTGCCCCTTATGCATACCATGCTACAGAGGAAAGTTTCACTTTGAATCTTCATTCTAAGCACTGTCCCTTCACACCAAAAGATTTCCTCAAATTAAAGTATAACTTTTGTACCGGGAGGAAGGAAAAGTTCGTATTAGTAGCGAAGCTAACAACTTCAAGGTGAATATCACAACTTTCAATCGTCTTGATCTTTTATTGACAAACATGTTTCGGCGTCCTACGCCATCACCAGTAAGAAGTACATTCAGTTCATGCGTTATTTAAATAGCTTTCAATCTCGTGCAAATGTAACATGGTATGTGAACTATAGTTAAAATGAAGAAAAGGGCATTCCAAAGAACGACAGAATCAATGAAGGGTAGTTGTGTTGCGACCTCAAGCATCAAAATCTTACCACAATTTCTCAATTGATTAATGCGTCTCATTTGGTTATAATTGTCGGCAAAAGGGTTGTTTTAGCAACAAAGAGGTTGGAATGATGAACTCCACCATGCTGCATCCTGTTAATGTCGAAGAAAACCTATAGAGTTTCAGGATGGCCATCACCGCCATGTTCAGGAAGGCCCTCATCTTCTTCCTCATCATCGCTGTCAGGTCTATTTGCTGAAGCAGCAGTATGCGGGCGATGCTGTTTGCGTTTTCTGGCACGTTTTTCAGTTTGAGCCGAAACACTTTTGACGCTTTATGTCGGCTTATTCGGTACGTAGAGGGCACTTTGTACGACCATACTTTGGAACTTGATTTCCATTAGACGACCAGGTAATCTGAAACAGTTTTTACACCGCTGGCGAGTGTTGCACACAACAAGGAGAGTAGAATCACTTTGTACTTGTGCCATACGAATTCTCTACGAAGAACCTCTCAAGGTTTTTTTGGCTGACTAGCTAATTAGTTTGCAGCCGTAATAATAAACTTTTGTACTCTATTGTTGTTGACGGTCCTGCAGAAAATCTTAACACTCTCGTCGACAACAGGTGGCGCAACAGTTTTTGTTTTCTTTACAATTATTTCAGCGTTGTGGTAGAACCTTAACCAGCTTGAACACAAAAAGTCTGAGGCAAAAAGGGAGACAGGCAAGTTATGCCATTGTAATGATTACACTGTACAAAAGGGCTTCGATTCGTTCTTCAGAACCGTTGGGTACCCCTGCCTCGTAGCTCTTAAGTAGGGCAGCGCCCTTTTGGTGTTTATCTTCTTGTTTAAACGCGGAAGGTGTTAGAAAAAGGGAGGTTGCCCTGAAATAGTTACCACAGGAGCTCTTCAAAGACTCATAGTCATCATCTGTCAATTGGTGCCTGTTGAATAAGGAGACAGAATTTCGCAAATTTATACCAGTGAAAGCAAATTGGTGTAACTTGAAAGAGCTTTTGTCATTGTCATTATCTGATCGAAGAGCTTGAATTATTTTTATAAATGTCTTGTAGAACAACCTTGATTCCTTCCCTGTAAACCGGTAATCCAGTTGCTCTTGGGTCTCCCATCAACCCACTATTACCTTATTTTCTTTGCCAATCAGGTTGCCTTAACAGTATACCTAATACAATGGTAAAACCTGCCAAAAACAGTAGTTTGGGGAACTTCAGATCTTTTAGTTCATTTTTCTGCACATCTGCAGAAGGGAAAAATATGTAGATGAAAAAGGGAGTTCACCACCAATAAATGCCAAGTATTTCATGTCATTTGGGAGCAACTCAAACACAAATGACACAGTCATCTCCACCCCACTCACTAAAACAGCGTATGTATTCTGCTCTGTCTCATTTGTTGTAGAAGTAAATTTATATACCTTCTAGCAACCAAGCAATTCTCTGAGCAGTTGGCACCAAAGAGTATGTAGTTCTCCTCTGGGCTTGATATTCTTCTTCTACAGTTGACAAAGTTAACAAGCCAGGACAGCGATTAATCGTCTTTGCCAAACGGTGCCCCATCCCCACCAATAACAACTTTAAAACTCCCCTCCGATCCCTTTCCCCAAACCGTTTCAGTTTATCCTCCCTTTGCTGGTCAACTAAAAGATAAAACTGAGCAAGTCTCGAGAGAAGTTGCAAGAGATCTCTATACTTTCCATCCACTTTATCCTCCTCGGCCATCCCACCACAAAGCTCTTCCCTTACATCATGCAACCTCCCAATATCAATTGTTTCCATCTTTTTAACTCATCTTTGATGTGTAAGTAACTTTTGGATACCTACATCCTGCATAAAATGAATGTGAGACCTGATATTGCTGTTAGTCTTTTTGGTCATTATAAGAGAAGATCTTATCTTAATACACTTTCTTTTACTTGTTATGCCACCTCTATACAACACACTAACACTTCTTACAAAATTTACACCTGTTGCTTCAAACTTAATTATCTGTTTTTTAACATACTTAGGAATTACTTTACATATTATTTTCTGACACTTAGAGATTGAAACATAAGCATCTTTCTCAGGAATTACGTTAAGGACAGACACAAGACCGCCAAATGCTGGCTCCATGTTTTTTTTGTAGCTCCATGGAGTAGCTGTTTTGTCTGTGTTCTTCTTCTTTATCCACTTCTTCCTGGCAAGTTGATTTGCCCATCATCTTTGAGAGTTGTGGGACTTTGGTGCCTCTTCAGAGTGCTCTCAATTGACATGAATTGAGGCATAATGGCAGCAAAACCATGAACCTGAAAACACATGGTCACGAACTGTTTATACTTTATTTTTTTCTCTAATTTACTACTATTTTTGAGAAATACTAGTATGTTTGCGTAAACTATCGAGTAATAAACTCATTGCTCATTCACAGTACAACCACAATACTTGTTACATATTGTCTATCAAAGTATTATGCAATGTTTACAAAATCAGTGCTTACGTTTTTAGGAGCCTCGACGACTTTCTTTGCTTTAAAAAGATTGAGAAGATTACTATTTTATTCTATTAAATTATATTAAAACATACAAAAAGCACAGTAATGTAAAAGCAATCTTCAACTCGAATACTAAATTTTTTTACTAATGATGTAACTTTTTTACTAATGATACTATTTTTTTTAAATATTGGCAACAGGCATATGAGATGCCAAAGGACAAACAAAATACAAATGCCAGACAAAAAATATACCAGGTTTTAAAAATGAAACCTTCCTTTGCTTCCAATCTCTTAAGTCTATCGGACTTCTTTTTATGCTTTTATTGCAAACTAAGCAGAGACTTTTTCTTTGCAGCTTGATAGCTTGCCGACGGGAAGCGCTTGTAATATCCCTTTTTAGGAGCCATTATGCATGCGTCCTGTTGAGCGCATTAAACCCAGGCAGAATAAACAATACAGCCACACTCGGCTAGTCTGCCAAAAGCACTTATAGTTGAAAACCGCCTTGACGAAAACGCATTTTGCGGACAAATCAAACGGATTATCGAAAACCGGTTTCCAACATGTTCTTATCTTTGCCTTGAAGACTCGAAAAATGGTCAAACGAAGACTACATCTCAAATGTGAAACGAGTTTATAGATTTTAAAACTGGTTTGGAAATTGCAATAGTTAAAATGTCGCTATTTTGGACCAAAACCACTGCAAAAATTGAGTCACAAAATGGAAGAAAACTATAACATATTTGGTACTGAAATAAAGCTCACGACATTTCGAATCTGACACAGCGAGCCGGCAAACACGCTATCTCATGCTCCGCTTGACCGCATTTTCACGCCTGCTTGACCACGGCCAAAACATGACACGCGACCTTGGCCGGAAATCTTACATTAAATTCCTGACGTGCTACGAGTCAGTCCCCATTTGTACGAAAACTTCTTGCGCGTAATCACCGACCATAATTAGATTATTGTAATCCCTATCGGTGTCTGGAATTATATGACCCTCAAATAGTTTCAATATAGTGTCCAATCCCTATTCTTGGGAGTACGTTTTCTTTCAGTATGGTGTCGCTCTGGTGGGCTTCTAATCCTTTGTAAGTAAAATAAGTTTCGGCTCGTTTGGAGAGCCCTCATCAGTTGAAATCATGTCCCATTTGGTGGGCTCTTACCACGAGGGTTTTCTCTCGCACTTGTGGGATGCGACATTACTTTTCTATTCTTACTGCCTTTTCTAATCAATAGTGTCCAATAGTGTCGCTAAGGTGGGCTTCTAATCCTTGTAAGTAAAATAAGTTTCGGCTCGTTTGGAGAGCCCTCATCAGTTGAAATCATGTCCCATTTGGTGGGCTCTTACCACGAGGGTTTTCTCTCGCACTTGTGGGATGCGACATTACTTTTCTATTCTTACTGCCTTTTCTAATCAATAGTGTCCAATAGTGTCGCTAAGGTGGGCTTCTAATCCTTGTAAGTAAAATAAGTTTCGGCTCGTTTGGAGAGCCCTCATCAGTTGAAATCATGTCCCATTTGGTGGGCTCTTGCCACGAGAGTTTTCCCTCGCACTTGTGGGATGCAACTTAAATTATCTATTCCTATTACCACTACTACTTCACTTTCATTTACTTCTTCTTACTCCTGATGCCTCTCTTATACTTTTTCCAGATTGTTTTAAGCAATTATAGGTAGTTATCTGTTCGTGTCCGATTATAGTAAGATGTACAATTACTCAACTATTCATAAACTTTCTAATCCAACTTTACAATCCTAAACCTAAACACGCTTGCGTTACTTGAAATAGTTATTCGAATTCTGTGTTGAGTGATCTATTTTGGTTTTTAAAATCATTCTACTGCTCTTCGGAATTATAGAAAAATAGAGGTGCCTTTTGCTCAAATTTCTAGAAAGTAAAATACAAATTTCAGTCCTTTGTTACTCGGCAGAAAGTCCCTGCTGGTATTGATATAAAACTTCTGTTACGCAGTTATTGTAGACTTTACCCCTGCATCACTTGCATCGCCAGAGATATCAAAATCGAACCTTTATTTTGCAGTGAGACGCTTTAGCTTCTTCTTGGTCTGCCAAGCTAGAACATATAGTTTACCCTATATGTTTGAGTCATTCTCTTTACTTCATTCTTCTTTCTTTTACAAGGCAGCAGCTTCTACTGTTATCGGATTCGGCGCCTAGACGTAAGAGGTAAGGTGCCAGGGCTGCTACTGCTCATTTGGCACCTCTTGAATGGTCTGATAATATCTATAATCTGTGGGCTGTACCTCATCTTCCACAGTTTGCAATTGGGTGGTCGTACCGTAGATGGAAAAGATATTATCGATTGTTAATTGCTCACTAGAGTTGAGCGTTTTACTCAAACTGTTAAGCAAACCTTCGAGTCGTCCTCCCTTTGTGCGCCACCCTCTTGCATGTATTCTCTATCTGTAATAGCCTCTACTCAATGTCGATGAAGACAGATTAATGTATACCAGTTCGTATACCATGGGATTTTTTCGACTTGAGTCATTCCTTACCTTATTTCATCCTCTACCAATTGGCATCGAGGCCAGAGAGCTAACAGAACTAGCAGTCTGAACCAGATGTTGGGTAAACAAAATCTGGCTGTGCCACACCTTGAGCTTGCAAATGCTCTTTTATGACGCACTTTCCGTCACAGATTAAGTTCTTGGTGGCCCCTGCCCAATTTCTTTGACTTAAATCGAGTGAGCAGCTTGAAAGAATACTTCACATATACCTTTCGCACAATCAAGGAAATGACCCAACAAGGCATAAACTAAATATAAACATGTTGTTTAGAATTAATAAGAATTTAAATTAACCAAACGAATCTATAGAATTATTAATGTTACAAAATATCATCGAAAAATAATAAGCAAATAGAAGAAACAAAGCCCTGGTTAGCACCAGAACTCCGATTGTTGACCGAGTGTATCTTATAATCTATGCTTGCTTTTGGTGCTTTTGATTTTCTTTGTGATCTTCTAAAGTTTTCTAAAAGGCGCTGGTCAAGAATATATTTTTCTGGTTCCGAACTTGATTTAGATTCATAAAAGTTACTACTCTAGTAAGTATTCAAAACCTTTCAAAGGTTTCCCCACATTGAAATATAGTAATTGAAAATATATTAAATGAAAATAGAAAAATAATACCATAATTCAATATATATATATATATCAATACGAAAAACAATTTCCACAAGCAAGCAACTGAGAGGGAGTGTGTCGTTATACAACGGTCAAATGGTATTAGCACAAGTTGTACAGTTTTTTTATTCTTTCCAGTTGGGCCTGTTGCTTTTTTTGTAAAAGTGCCACACCAGGCTACAGTACATCTAAGATACGACAAAGCTGTGTAACATTGCCGCGGTTTGTATGAGTTTTTAAGCCTCATTATCCACTAATGTCTAATGGTCGCTTAAAGGTAGTAGAAACTGAGTTGATTGGCGAGTCTAATCCTAGCAGCTGGATTTGTTTATTGTTCTGGATTGATAGTTGTATGGGTCACCCAGGCCCTTTGCCGGTTTATGACATGACGGTTACTTGATATTTACTAAGGTGGCCCTGCAGATGGTTTTCTTTGTTAAACTTAGCCTTTACTTATACGTTCTTTGTTGGCCCTTTGATGACTTGAATGAAACCGAACAGGCTGCAAAACACATAATTCAGGTTTCAAAACAATTTGATACCTTGAGGCTGGTTGTTAAGGCTCTTTAAGGCACACGTTCCGTAGCAAGTTTTTTGACCGCCTTTGGCCAATTGCTATGATCTAAATCGAGTGTGCATATTGAAAGAATACTTGACACTAGGTGTAATCCTATCGCACAAGCAAGGAAATAACCCACCAAAGCATCAACAAAATCATTGTAGACGTGTACTCTTAGAATTAAGAGGCATTTAAATTAAGAAGGTGAATCTATAAAACTGTGAACAGAACAAAATAACATCTTAAGTTAACAGCCAAACGAAAGAAATGAAAACCAAAACCCAGGTTGGTGATCGTATCTGTCAAAATCCGGAGTAGAATGCTTCCGTTTTTCATGAAGGTGTCCGGCAGGATTGATTTGTATGTTTTGACTGTTGGCTTCTTTCTCTCTGACAAATTTCCGAATTTCGTCGGACCAACCGGCCGGCCAAGCGCCCCAGTTTCCCTGAAGTTGGTCTGGAACTGTTTCCGAGTCAAGCTACGCACATTCTTCTTTGAGGATGAAGTGAAAACATTTCGGTAATTGTTGAGCAGTTTTTTCAGTTTTATGAATTAGCAGTTTTTTCATCAAAAAGGGAACGTATACCCCCACGTTGGTGATAACTACCACCTGCAGTGCCGCCAACTCTTAGGGCTGAGGTTTCAAATCTAACGATGGTTGAAGCAGGGTTTTTCTAAAGCGATGCTGAACGTAGAATGAATAATCTTTACAAAGCATCCCTTTAAATGCCTATACGGACATACCAACAATTCTACTAACTCTTCACCAGTCTTCTGCTCCGTGTCAGCAAAATAATTATTTCTGCCAAATTCGCAAACTCAACTGTCAGAAACACTATATTTTGCTTCCACTGTACATTCAGACACAATACAGCTGTATTCGTACAGGAGACTGCAGGAACAGCAAGAACCACCTAGAAAGACAAGGGTAGGGCTTGACCGGTCGCCAGAACATTTTGAAACGCAAAATTACAGACCCAAACTTCTAGAAACATGCAATTTTGTTACAATGGAATCTTTAACATAAATTTTCTTTAATTCCGTTGTTTTCCGTCATCGCACTGAAAACTCCTTTTTTTTAACTCCAGAATTAGACGCCATAATTGCACTCTCGACCTGGTGGAATAACTGCTGTACTTGGTTATGTCGGGAACTACACCTTTAAAAGAACTTTTGAATGATTCTCTATACGTGGAGTATAAAATATGCTTGTCTATAGATTTATTTTCTTCTTTCCCGTAGAGAAAGTAATGGGTTGAAATATATAACCTGTTGAATTGTCGTTTATTTCGGCTGGTGAAAAAAAATCTGTAATAACTTTACCGGACACAAATCGCTTCCTGTACTGGCTATGACTAAAGAGCTTCCCTCCCTTAACTTATCTGTTTTACTTTTGTTTACATTCACGGACATATGGTGAGCGTAAAACTTAATGTTACTGCGGCGTAATTCAAGTTTTTCCGAACTTCCAAGAAAACCGGAAAAGGAAAGGACGAACATCACAAGATTCCTTTATTGCACCAAATCGTCAGTATTTGTGCCACTCGCTGAAGCTTTTAAGTGATCTGGCTCTAAACGTTCCTTCCTATTCTTCTTACGGGAACACAAGCTGATTGCGCCGTCTTTAACCAAAGTAACGGTTGGATCGTCAGTAAGGGAAGATAATCCCGCCAATTTGTGAACCAAATTCAAGGCGTAAAACGTTGTACTTATTGATGAGGGGAATTGGTTTGTTCCAGTAAATATTGAAGATAAATGGCAAAATGTATGGGAGATACAGGCAAAACTTGGAATAACTGTAAAATTCCCTTTGCAAATACTTTCCAACGATTGTAAGCTCTCCTATAGCAATCCATTGTGCCGATAGCTCTTTCTGCTAATGCCGTGTCCATCACATTCTCGGCAAGACGAGCTACCGTACCACTATCTCCAGTTGTTGTTTTGTCCTTCCAAAACCCAATACTGAAAATTACTAAAAGATAAAATAAGAAGTAGTCTGAAGAGGAAAGTTAAATGCGTTTTAGTACCCTCATTAGTATGAGAAAATGTATACAGAATATGAAAACAGCCCATAACTGATAAAATTATTAAAACTTGATTCATTGCTTCGCTTCATATTTATTGATGAGGAACTTTCAAAAACATTTTATTCACAAAGTGAATTTTACCCTATACTGTGATTGATATATTACATGATACAGCATCAGCTCTCTTCATTACGCGCGAGAGATTCCTCAAGGGAGCAATCACCATTGCTAACACCTTTTATTTAGTACAATTAAATCTCCTTTAGAGACTTCAATTGTTAATTGACAATCTTCAGCTGTCTTCCCCCTTTGAAGACTCGCTTCAGGAGTGTATCACAACTGCGTCAAGCACTCTTGTTAGACTCGTATTACATTCAGAATAGAAAAACGTATCAACAACCTTCAGTTGTACAAATAAACATATTACAATTCTAAACTCAGAGAATTCACTGTTATAATTAAACCTCCTTTAGAGACTTCAATTCTTAATTGACAATCTTCAGCTTTCTTTTCGGGCCGTTCTCCCTTTAGGAAGTGAAATTTTGGATTATCATACGAATAGCATATTGAATCAGAATGTCGCGTACGGGAGTTTTTAACAATGTGTCAAAAAATTTCCATTTATGTATAACGTACTTGCGAATCAATTTTCATGACTTCTATATCAGAACGCCCGTGTACTTGCTGATCATGATCAACGTCCATATCAGAAGAGGCATCGGAGATATCAGCCATGTTGAGTGTTTCGAAATCTTGCATGCGTACTTCGTGTAAGGCATGTTATTAGTGCCCGCAAGCTTTATACTTGGTAGCCTAACCTTGGATAACCTTCGTTAGATATACTTCAAGTTTGGAAGGCAATGATATCTCCTTCAGGAGTGTATCACATCTGTGACAAGCACTCTTGTTAGACTGTTATTACATTCAGAATAGAAAAACGTATCAATAACCTTCATTTGTGCAAATTTAGTTATTACAATCTTAACTCTGAGAGTTCACTGATCTAACTAATCCATTAGCCGGTCTGTTTCACTAGGGCCACTCTTCTATTTTAGGTACTATGCACATATGAGCTGTGGCAAAATAAAAGAATCTCGTGTTTCCATTTAGGTAATCTTCATTGAGAGGATAAACTTCAATATTTGATACAAAGCTTTTAGTGGGCATAGTGTCATCTTCATCAAAGTCTGAGTCAGTGCTTTCTTCGACTCCATAAAAATATACGACAGAGAACTGCGGATTATTTGTGTAACTGTCAGGAACAATACCCAGTACTTTGCCACTGAACCGCTCTTCACAACCCTCAACTTCTAACCTATGTTATATGTGGACACCTATGAAATCTTCAGCTTTCACTGGAAGAATTTTTAAAACACCAAGTTCAAATGCTGTTCCATCAAAGCCGTCATACTTAATTGTAAAATAGGGATTTCTTCCTATTCCTTTCATTTCCGAGACAGTGTCATTGTACCATTCGGCTGAACTTTCAACATTGTCATTTTCACC
>JANVCF010256032.1:0-13124 GCA_025388745.1 Hydrozoanthus gracilis
GCCCTGGCCCATCAGTGACTGGAACGAAGGGACACCTTACAGAACTGTTCCTAGCCCTAAGCTATAAAACAGTTGGGTATAAAAAGCACAAGGAGCACAACCAGCTTATCAATAAAAGCCAAAGCAGAAGACTATTTAGAAACCTAAAGAAGAACAATTTTACGGTAAACTTTTATGATAAACTAATGCCCCATTCACTCCAACTAACTCAACCACTGAGACATTAGCCACGCCATTTTCGCCATGATCATATGAATTTGATCGGGAAAGTTAGTTTCAAATTATGTGACGTTACACATATCTAATGCGGAGCTTAAAAAGCTTTCTTTTGCGCTAAAACAGGCACTTTTCTCTTCGTCAATTCAGCGCGAAATTTATTCCTTTCAAACTGGTGCAAATGTCTAAGTGGAAGTTATAGGGCTCAAATTTTAAAATTGGTTAGTTTAAACAAGTTAAGTTAGTTAATGCACTGGGTTAATTTAAAAAAAACTGTTTAGATCGAACAAACCAGGTTTAGTTTACTACCGGTACCTCGTTAATATCAGTTCATGCCGTGCTATCTCTATTAAAAGTTTCACAAACTAACGATTTCAGATTGAGGCTAATGTCGTTCCATGTTGTCTTTTCCTGTTACATGTTGTTATAAATCCGTTAATGGATGTCTTAATTCCTGCAACATGATATCCAAGAGTCTCGTCTTTCTCCCACGCCCGTCCACATTTGACCGCCATTTTTAAACAACCTAAAGGCTGGCGCACACTTGAGGTAAAGAGCTGAGCTGTTTGCTCGCGAGGCTGTTTGCTCACCTTGTTCCGCGCGTGTGCGGCAAAAATTTAGTGAGATTCGAGCTCACGAGGCAAAAATCTCATTAAAGTTTTGCCGCAAACGTGCGGAATAAGCCTCGCGAGCAAACAGCTCAGCTCTTTATCTCAAGTGTGCTCAGCCCTTTAGAACTACCTACCCGAGGCATGGTTTAAACCCAGTTTAGTCACGCACGCGTGCAGTGCGAACGATAACTTAGTGAATTAAACGCATTTTAATCATGGTTAAGGTGTGAATGGGTCAACAGTTCGGTTCAAGTTCCTAAACTCTAGTCAACGGAGAACACAAATGCTCCTAGCGATTCTGTCGCTTGAACTAATTGCTGTCAACATCCACCCGAATAAACATGGTTCCATCAACGACATACTCCTTGTTTTCGAGGCGTTTAAGCTTGGCCATTTTTAGAAAACCATAGGCTTCGTTGTCGCCAAACTGCGGTTTTTGAAAGCAGTTAATAGCTGCTCTTACTTCCTTTCTTCCAAACGGGCCTTCAATATGCTTTTTCTCTTCTCCATTTTCTTCTTGATCAAGAACAAAAAGCCGAACTTCTTTTTCAAATGGCCATGGCAGCATTGCGTCATACTCTCCCTTTGATATAACCAGATAGAGGGACATATGCGTTCCCCAGGCGTCTTCGCGACCATTAGGGTACATTCGGAGTTTCATCTTGTAGCCAAAGCGGCCGCTGTAGAACGGATCGCTGTTCACTGCTTGCTGTTTTCCAGCCCGAGCCCGTTTTAAAAGATGATCGAAGTTTTCCACCCTCCAGATGAATGTTGCAGAGCTGATCGGCCTCTCAACTTGTTTTGGACCCTTTTTTGCCGCCGAATCTGTCTCCTCTTCGGCATTTCCTTTAATACCTTTTCTGTTTAACATAAATATGGCAGCCTCGAGATGTTTGATTCTACTTTGCTGTTTTGTCAGCATCGTGGCAATCTCTTGCTTTGTTTGTTGAGTTTCTTCGCTAACGGAGCTGAAGATGTTGTCCTGCTCGTCAAGCTCAGCGTTTAGGTCTTGAAGTTGTTGCCCGAGAACCTGAATGGCTTCATTCTGCCCCCTGCTTTGATCTCTTGCAACTTCCAACTCGTCGTCTTGGTCGGTTGTTTCGACCTTAAGTTTTTCGAGGTCTTCTTGTTGTTTTGTTATGTAAAGTTGTAAGTTTTCCAAAGAGTCGCTGGATAGTGTGAGCTTTGACTGATCTTCCAGACTTGGACACGATGTGAGCAAAGCTCCCATGGCGCTGAGTGGAGAGTTAAAAATCGCGATTGAAACTGTGTTGTAAAGAACCTGAAACAGAAACAGAAAATTAAGGGTGCGTTCGTTTGATCTATTCCGGGAAAGGAAAACATGAAAAAAAATCGTCCTTTTTGTGTGGCAGTTTTCCAGGGAAGTTACGGATAAAATATTCGTCAATGATAAACTCTTTTGAATTTCAAATTTGAAATAGATGTTTCATCGTCCTGACAATCTGGAAGAAATTCCAAAGTATTATTTTTAGTCCGGAATTGTTGTAGACGGCCCAAAGGACCGGGCCCTAAGACTGATATTGACCAACAATGCTGTAATTATTGCACTAATTCAAACTAGTATGACTGACTGGTGGCCCGGGATTCAGAAAACAAAGTTACTAAAAAAATTGATAACTATGCAAATATTTCTATATTTGAATAACAAATGAATACTAAAATAAGAGTGGACTGGCAAATGAAAATGAAAATACCTTAGTAAGTTAAAGGGAAAGTGATTTTGATTTTAAGATACTTTGATTTCCAAAATCAAGTGGTTTATACCGTAAAGCAAAACACAAATAGAACTCGGTAAAGTTTGCAGCCAGAGTTTTTCATTCCCGTAGCCACGAGAAAGTGTTAACCGAGGCAGTATGAATGTTTGTTTGGCCGTGCGAGTGCCAGAGCGCAAACCAATCCTAGGGTCTCCGGGGATATGCTTCTCCGGAAATTTTCTGAATTTGTTATCCTAAGATACATCAAATTTATAAAATCAGTGCATGTATATTCTAGATTTATAAGGTAATATTCTGTCCGAGCAACTCGTTATGACAGAAAAACGCTGACATGAAGAAACACACGGAGTTTTCCAACTACCATGTAGAGTAACACAGAATACATTGGTTAACTAAATTCTTGAATTTGAACACAGAAAACTTCACTAGGAAATATATCCCCGGCCGTCGACGTAAAACTTCAGAGATTGAAAATGGGTTGATGCAAAATCCATTTAAACGGGGCAGCTTCGTCACGAAAATCGGCTGCATGTTGGATTATACTTTTGAAGCTGCTTTATGGAAGTATTTTTTTCAATTTATTTTTTTACCGAGGCAAGTGTTTCGGTTTGCTTCAAGGCGGCTGCAGATCTGTTTTACTAAACAACAAAAGAACACCTAATAGTTTTTTGTGTTCGTCCCACTTTGAGTTAACTTGTGTGAATGGAAAAACGGGGTAATGGGGTGGGGGGGGAAAGGTTGAGACTGATGTGTATATACAGCACAAAAAAGAACAAACGTTTCATGATGAATTCTCCAATTAACATCAGCTTTTATCTCAAATGTTGACTTTTTCACACCAAAAGAGCAAGTTTTACTAAAGTGTTCGTGTGCTGTTTAAATCTTTGCTAGCTCGCAAATGAGAGGCTTCTTCCTCGCTCTGTCTTGCGCACTCCCATGCTCATCGTAACCGGCTTCTTTTAACAAACAAAGTGAAAGTTAAGATTTGAAATGCGACCGCACCATCGCCTGTTCGCTTCTTGTTGCATTGAACTAATTTTTTCGCATCTTTTCAAATATGCATGGCATTGATTGTATGAAAATGAATTTTTCTCCTTTGCCAATGCAATGTTTGCGGTCAACATTCACAAGGCGTTTCCCACAAAGGATGGTAATTATCTTTATGTAGTTAATAATAATAATAATAATAATAATAATAATAATGATAATAGTAATAATGATAATAATAATAATAGTAATAGTAATATCAATAATAATAATAATAATAATAGTAATAATGATAAAGATAATGATAACGATTCAATGACAGCATTTCTACATAGTAGCTTTACGTCTACTTAAAATCTAACAAATTTCAAACGTGATATACAAGTTAAAAACTATTGAAAAATTGTAAGATCTAAAAATGCTATAAATACTATGAATAAACATAACTAAAGAAACTAAGAACTTAACATTCTGGGACGCTCAACTTAAGCCTGTGCTGGCCCTGCAATTTTAAATTTTAAAACAGTCGTTTTTAAAGGTTTTAAGATCTGGGCACCGCCTTACAACTGCGGGTAGAGGACTAAAGAAAGTCGCTAAAGACTCCTGGAAGCTGCCCAAAACTTAGGGAATTTTTATTAATGGCACATGTTACCGGTGCAAGCTTCACTAAGAGCAGTACTTTTTTCTTTGTATAATTTCGCTAATGCATTTTACCACACCATAGAAATATGCAGTGTAGTTGTCATGCAACACTACTGTCCTGCGGTAGTGCGACTGGCCATGCCTTTGAAATCGGAACACAAACTCTTTCAACTTCCTTTTTTTATTTACAATAAAGTCTTCAGTGAAATTTCGAACACCACGCTTTATCTAGAACATACACATTTTGTACGAAAAGAAAACGAAAAAATGGGTGTTCTCTCAAATTTCCGCATGCAGTTGTCATAAAATGTAAATTTATTAAACTAGTATCTTTAGAACCGCCGATGTGGCACTGAATTTGACACAATAATGAATTATACAATTCTAAGTTTGTACATCCGGTGAGCTGTGAGCTCTCAAAAATGAAAGGAAACGTATTTAATACAAAGTTTTTAAACTTTAAAATGAAAATTCTGACGAAGCAGCCTTAAATATTTGAAAAATTATTTTGTTCTCATTTCCGAGATTCCAATCTTTCTCGACGCGCCCGATTATATCGCCCATTCATGTTTGGACACAATAGTGAACACACATCACAAACCAAAAACATTACAAATTTACCAGAGATTCTAAACTTTAACTTGTATTTAAAACGAGATTCTGTTAAGCTAGCTATCACATGCATGGGAGCTGAACTGTTCCGTATTGTCCTGAACCGCTACTTGAGGTGCTTTGGGTTTTACTTTAATTTTAACGCTGATAAAAAAGTTTTAAAGAAAATTATAGCACAAGAGTAAACTGATCATTTTACTTACGTTTTCTTAAAGCAGGATCTGCGATCTTCGAGTTGATAAAACTGTGATAGGGGTTTAATTTTCGGAGAGTGGTCTGTTGGTGTGACACGGAAGGTTATGTCAAAGCGATGTCATCGCATAGCAGTGGTCATTTGGTTTGTTGGCAGAAACCCTTAATATTCCAAAGATCCAAGTTTCTGCCTAGCAACACCTTAAAGTTGTGATATAGTATTTTAAAATAAAACAGCAAACAGTAAAGTAAATAGATTAACAAGGCCAAAATGAAATTTAAAACAAAGTCGTCTATCTCCAAGCTATAGTAGAATGAAAAAATCTTAGATGGAGCGAAACATAACCTAGAGGAAAAAACTGTCATTTAGTCGTATCTAATCTTATACTATTTTTATACCAGAACACAAAATCAGGCTGTCTCAAACACGCAAGTAAAATTTTATTCTTAGTAAGTCAATGCCATTCCTCATCCTTTTTAAACTAATCAAAGTAAAAAATGTAGGCTACAAACAACACCAAATATGAATATGATATTCAATTCATTGTAATTACAATCCAAACAACTGAACTTAAACTCAAGATATATATACTCAATATCGCTCTCAGGCTTTGCACTTACTGCATGAAAATTAAGTTAGCTGAATGATTTATTACAAAAAGGCTGTCTGTAGTTCAAATCTATTTGAACCAAAATTCAACTTACTGAAAGATACCATTAGCGAGAAAACATAAACATTGAACATAGATGAATAAGTTTATGTAAATTTGTTATCATTGATATGGATCTACCTAGCCATCTATCAATCCAATTATTCATCTAAATACCAATCAGACTATTCCTGCACCAACCTATCGATTAATCCATTTATTTCTCTTCCCATCCACCCATTAGTCCATCTATATCTATTTCTCCTTTCCACTATCTATCAGTCGATCCTTCGATCCATTCACTCATCCGTCCATCTACCCTAACATCAGTCTATCAATAGAAATCAATTTCTTTAGTCCACGTGATTAAAATTGTTATTCAAATCAAATGTGGGAGGTAAAGTAATAAGGCCTGGGATTTAGCTGTTTAGCATGAGTTTTTAAAGTTCTTGATGGCAAAGTACCTTAGTATTAAATGGAAAGAGATCATTCATTGTGGATGAAAACACTGAAATTTTTTCAGCTTTCTCACGATGTGAGTCGTTCAGGATTTTAACGTTTCGACTGCTTACAGCTAGTATTCTTCAGGCGATGTGTAGTAAGCAATTATTCTCCAAAGTTGATCTAGCTGACTAGTGGTGAATATCTATCAATAGGCCCCGACACTGAGGGGGATAACTGTTTTAGTATACACCAAATAAGTCCAATAGATTAAGTTGGGAAATGTCAAGTTCGAATCTAACTGATTTATTTTTAAAAAATTCACGAGCAAGTAAAGCACGCATTCGCAATCGTTATTGTTCTTTTTCTTAAAACTTCGAGGTAAAACATTTTTCATCCATTCATCTGTGAGGACAGACAATCCCAATTCTTTTGCCATTTTTGTATTTGCGGGAACGGCTGAGTCGTTAACTTACGAATTTCTTCCTCTGAGACCGTCGCTAAACGAGTCGCCATTTTGACAGCTTTCTTAAAACAATATAAGTAGCCTTGGATGTTTACTCTTTTAGGAACGAATCAGAGTGCACGAAAAAAGCTATTCACTGATTTTGTTTACACTAAACTGTGATATTGTTCGTTTAAATAGATGTCGGATCGGAGCTGCGCGCGGTGTCTTGAAAGGATCGGCTGCGTGTTTAATGTTTGCGCACGGTTGCAAGATAAGCCTTGGTATCTCATTTTCGCTGTCTCTGTTGTCGTTTATGGCTTTTTGGATTGAGCTGAATCTGAATGACTTCTCTTACTCGTCTAGTGTGCCAGTGTGGTTCCCGGTCTACAAACTTGACATTGCTCCAACTAGGGAATTGTCCTGTCTTGAATATAATGCATGTTCGGCAACCAGAAGTGTACACTTGATAGCGATACAATAGAATACAATACCACACAATACAGTACAATACGATATAATACAATATAATATCCTTTGTTTTGAGATGGAAAAACATTACATGTTAACCCGCAGGGAGTTTCCTAACACATGGCCCATCAGCGTTGAGATACCCTAGGCTTTACTTGCAACCTTGCACAAACTTCAACCACGTGGCAGAATCTTCCAAGACACCGCGCACATTTCACAGCGCGCCAATCCGACGCCTGTTTAAGCGAACAAGATCACAGTGTACACATCGCCTGAAGAAGACCAGCAGTAATCATTCGAAACGCCACGGTCGTCAAAGACTCACATCGTGAGACAACTAGACATTTTTACTAAGTGTTTAATCACTCTAACTGCAAGCTAAATAGTGCGAAAGAAATAAAAGGAAAATTAACATGGAAGGAAAAAAGAAAGGCAAATATTTTGCTGAGCTAACAACGGCACGCGATACAAACAAAATCTTCTTTAAAAGCATTTTCGACGTAAAGTGGAGTTCAGAAATATTTGGAACAAACGCAGTGGCGGGGAATATGAAATTAGTTTCTTTGAGCTTTATCAGGCGTATTTGAATATAATTATTCTCAAATACACCATAAATGAATTTTTGTAAACTCCAAATGTACGAATTCAATGTTAAGACTGATTTTAACAATGTTTGGTACTTGTATAGCTAGTTTAGAATAAAAACTAACCGTTTTATGATGCCGTGCATCAGTTACATGTTTACTTTCGTAATTGGAGACAGAAATGGAATTTATCAACTCGTCATGGCATGTCGATCACACAAATACAAATTTCATGGCACGTAAAACATTGAAACATATCTATATACTTAGAGTCACGGTACCTCTTAGGAAAAGTGCTACTTAAAATTTCTGAACTAGCACAAGAGAAAAGAGAGAAACTGTTCTAATATGCCCAAACTTGTCACAACTCGAAGATACCGATATATACCTTTAATTATTTTTTATACGATAAACACCCACAGATCATAAATTGCTTAGAAATTACCACCACTTTTCCCATTATATAAATTGCAGCTCTAAATCAATCAGAAATGAAGTTTACCCCTATTTTATCAATAAACATGTCAATCTTGTTAAAACGAAGCCAAGCTCTAACTTTATGACACACTAGGAAGACAACGATTTGACCAAGTATCGAAATTGAATTAAAAATTGTCTGCTATTCTTTTTACCGATGCTAACACTCCTTGCCCTCAGTTTACGGATTAGTCTGATGATCCAGTTTACATTCCATACAAATTATCAATATTATCCATATTTCAAAACTGTTATAGTGTTCTGTGGTAGAAAAAGTTAGCTTCCAAAGTGTAAATGGAGTCTCATGGGTCATCCACGTTCACCAAGAGAAACATTGCGTCATCGTCGAGATACTTTTTCTTGTCACGAAGATCATCCAGTGTTACCATCTCTGCATCCCCGAATGGCGGGTTCTCCTCGTTCTGTGGCCTTTCAAAGCACTTTTCTGCATCACCTTCTGGCCCTTTACAAGCTATTGTGATATTTTCTCTCTCTGTAAGGTTGTCTTGTTGGTCGATAATGGAAACTGTCACGTTCTTGGTAAAAGGCCATGGTAAAATATTATCGTATTCCCCTTTCACGACGACAACGAACACCGATAAGTGGGTTCCTTTGGCACCTTCATAACCGTTTGGATGGATTCGAACTCTCATTTTGTAGCCATGTCGGGCTGAGTAAAACGGTTGGCTGTAGACTGTTTTGTGCTTTCCTTTTTTTGCTGTCTTATTTAGATGCCCAAACTTCTCAATTCTCCAGATGAAGGTGGCTTCGTGGATTTCTTGCAATTCCTTCTTTTTCGCAAGAGCCGCCTCGAGGACTTGAAGTTTTTCTTCGGTTTGTGATTTCATTTCGGCAATTTGCTGTTTTTGTGCTTCGTTTTCGTCCTTCACGGCTTGAAGATCCACTGTTTGTCTCCGAAGCCTCAGTCTTAACTCCTCCAATTGCTGAATTAGAGAGCCACTGATGGACTTCGATTGATCCTTGCTTTTATTCTTTATATTTGCCAGCTCTTTGGTGTTCTCTTTTCTTTTGTCTATCATGCTTTCTATCTCCTTGCTCTGTTCTTCGCTCTGCGATTTGAGTGTTTCCAATGCTGGCTCAGTGGCAGCATCAACTTCTACATTTTCTTCCTCTTGTTTCTTCTCTTGAGATTCGTTCTGTCCCATGGTTTTATCCTAGATAGCTTCAATCTGCAGTAGATGATCGTATGAAGCAATTTGTTAGTTTGTCTAACAAAAAATGGGGACCTATCTTATCGCTTTCGTCATCGCTAAGTATAGCCAATACAGAACACTGAATGCTTCTCGTGATCTCAAAACATTAATGGGATGCCAGACTGATTTGAACCTAATTGTGCCACAGTTTGAATTTTGTGTACATTAAATCTAAGATAACAACGCAAACCATTTTGCTAGGGCGACTGAAAACTGTGACTGATTGTACAAGTTTCATCTCTCAATCATTCGATAATCCATCAACAACTTTTCCTTGTGTTTTTGCTTTGGCTTATAATAAATGCAAATATTGATGACGAAATGAAAGTGGAAAGCTGTAGCGTCGCTTTTAAGGAAAGCAAGTTGGTAATCGACCAATTAAAGAGGAATCGTCCGCTTGAATTATATTTCTTATTCTTAATCAGCTTACGTACATGTATGTTATTCCAAAGAGAACAATCTCCATTTAGCACTAACATAGTGCTACGTCATAACATACACGAAACAACTGATTCCAAATTCAAAGATTTAGCTTAAATGACAACCATTTGAAAGCATGTATGCATCTTTATGCATATATTTATTAGAGCAAATTTCTGTTCTAATTAAATTTGATCCAGTCGGAAACAAAAAACCTAAGAAGTTGCAAAATGGCAGAAGAAAAATGTACCGAAAATAGGTGAAATTCTTTGCTTTCATATATTTGCTCTTCGTTGAATTGCTAAATTCAAACTCAAAAAACCTGCTGTATAGGTTTTGAACATGTCTGTATAAGAAAAAAGTTGAGTAAGGCAGTCAAACTACAAGAAACTTAGTTCCATTACCGAAACCCACGGTTATTTGAGTAACAACTGATTCCTTGAAGTTGACAATTTCGTTTTCATTTTGAAATTAGATTGAACCGACGACCCTCTGTGAAGGCCATCCAAATTTTGTTGGCATTGCAATGTAATCGTTATTGCTGAATAGCACGTATATTGCACCTGTTTGTTTTGGTTTATCAAATTAACAATGAAACTAGTGTTTTTGTATACATGTTCCACGAAAGTAACTATTTTGCGGAATTTGAATAATCACAAATGATTTCAGTGTCTTGATATGCAAATTTGGAAATTAGGCTGATGGAATTTGTAAATTCATTATGGTGTTTGTGCGAGTACACAAAAACTGAGGTTTAAAGGGAACCTACATGAACAATGAAACTTTTTATAGCACCACAATTTTACAAAAAAAACGTGGAAGAAGCAGATTTGTAAAAAACTTGAGGAAAAGGGCAACATTTTTTAGGCTAAACAATTCACAACTGAAGATGTTAAGTGATAGATTGAAACATGTTTTGTAACCCAAAAAAATGGCAGCACCACAATTTATTTTTGTAACCGATAATATCAATGAACTGTTTTTTCTAGCATAAGCTGAAAACTCTTTTTTACTGTTACTTGAAACATTTCTGATGCGTCCAAGAAGCAAAAATTAGGGGAGAAAAATTCGTGACCAACCTCAAAACAACAGATCTTGAAACTTTTCTATTCCCGAACACAACACAAATTCAAGAATGTGAAAATAGCGATGTTGGATCAGCAACTTACCTTCGTCTTTTTCAAATTACTAAGAAAGCCAAATGTTGGTGTCTTATCGATACAAAAGCTGTCAAAAATGAAACGAGTTTTGAAAGCAAATTAAAATGGTACCACAGCAACGGTTCAATTTCGGAATCACGTGACTGAGACACTCCCCATTTTTCGCTTATGTTTGGCATAGCTCAAGTGATATCATTTAAATATGTTCCGTTCTGAAAAGCCTACCAGCAGAGTTGTAGACTTATTTTTTCCTAAAGAACATTTAAAATAAAAATAGTTGTGCTTTGTATCAAATGTGAGGACAGCATTTTTATCTCTTCATAAAAATTCGTAGCTTAACTTAAATCCGTTCTTCATAAACCAATCACAGTCGATGTTAGGCAATTATATCTACTTAAGCAAAGCAAGAACGAATTAAAAACTGCTGCTAAAGGACGAGACATACGACTGGTAGTTGATGGCGGTCGCTGTTAGCGGTAGCAACGACGGCATGACCGGGCGTTGTCAAATTATTCGTACACCTACAGTTTTATTTCTTGTTAATTTTTTTAAGTTTTTTACTCAGTACGTTTTTATGTGATGTACGGCTAGCTTGTCTGGTATATCTCTCCTTAAATTTTAAACTCAATCCGCAAGGATTTCTGTTGTTTACAAAATTGATGATTGTATCAATATATGCAGAAATCCTGGTCAAAATTAAATTCATGTACATGTAATTATTGTTTATATAGAACACTGCATAGACCCATAGTAGTTAGTTCATGCATACATGCATATATGTATTGATGTTTTAACCCCATCGGCTAAAAGAACAACTTTAATTGGCAGAAGTGAATGTAAATATTTGATCTAATGCCGTGGTACGAAACAACTTAAGAGATATATGTACACACTGCATTTCTGCAGCTTGTCTTGAGGGAAACCGTTTGTTTTGCCGCTCTTCCAAACAGTTATCTTACAGACCAGTTCTTCATCATATAGCTTGAAGTTCAATTTTTTTAAACAACGACAGTAAACCACTCCCTTGAAACTATGCAAATCGCTTTAGTCATGAATACTATCTTCATTTCTCTCTACCACAATATCTGTTGTTATGTTTTCTTCTATGATTCTATTCTGTGGTTATAAAATGTTATAATATGTATAATATGTTAAAAAATCTGATTATACTTTGTGATGGGCTCGGAGATTCACACGACTTCACCAACCCGCCCATTGATCATGAGATTAGCCCAATGCCAGCATGCACCTTGTTTAGCTGGTCAGTGGTTGGTCTCACTAGACCCAGCTCGACGCGGTTCCTCCGGGTCGGCCATATTGCACTTTGTTTGTGATCGATCAAAAGCCTATCCCAGTGCACGTGTTCGAGATGCTCATTGATTGTTTATTGAAAGCCATTGCAAAGCTGTGTGGTTCTCTTAAATATTGGCGCGGCTCTCTAATAACGGTATCCTCCTTGTAGTCCAAGTGAAATATATTCCTTACAGAAGTTTTCGCGCGCTTTTTATCGATCGGTGACGTCCCGTGCGTCTATTTATCAATTCTGACTACGAAGTAAAATTTTGTAAAAGTCAATATTCAATGAGGCGCGAGGCAACGAGTTGATCATTTTTAGATTCAGTAGTCTAACTGTTTTTGTAGAAACCAACTGTGTACACTGGCTTCGAATTCAAACCGTTAAAAACGAGTGTTTCAAGAATCCGCCATTGTTTTTTGTTTAAAATCGCCGGCAGTGACGCAACGCTATCAATAGACAGTAAATAGGTCAGCCAATCAGATTTCAGCATCCTGATAATCGTAACACAACGTTGCATTATATTTTTGACTTCTTAAGTAGTTAAATGTTGTAAAAGAAAAAGTTCGTGGTTATGCTAAGCTTTATATTTTTTTCGGCGGCGCAAGGGCCGAGAGGTTAGCGTGTTCGACCCGTAATCCTAGGGTCGCAAGTTCGAGCCCCGTTCAGACCACTGTGTTGTGTCCCTGAACAAGACACTTAACCTTACTTGTTGACCAGTTGCATCAGCTGAATAAATGAGTACCAGCTCGCAAAGATTATCAACCGCTCAACACTACAGAAACCGTAGACAAGCGCCGGCCCTATGAGCCACTTGACTCGTGAAAGGATTTAACTAGCTTTAGATGCCAAGCTTGTAATACTGGAATTAATGTAACTTTTGGTTTTAATGTAGCCATCAAGATACTTGCAGTCAACACATTCGATCGTCTTTAGCATGGAGCCATCTTAAACTGAAAACAAATTGGGCGT